>JASAND010014185.1:0-46410 GCA_030248195.1 Trissonchulus latispiculum
TGTGTTGAGTGAGACAGAGTGGTGTCTCTGATTAGCCTTAACTCGTTAAAGCAGTGACACTTCTTCTTCTGCACAACTTAACTGTGCATTAAGCAAGAAAATTCCCTCCTTTATAACTCAACTTTATGCCGGAAGGCAGAAGGAGAAGTGAAAAATGACCTAAGGAGAAAGGAGATTTCTTAGGAAAAAGTTTAGAAATCCTTAAAGTTGCAAAGGAATCAGCCATTAAAGGCTTTTAATAGTTAGCATTGACTCGCCTATCCTATTTCAGACTTTCTCTGCACGTCATTGGTTCTGTCCCTGCTGTACTTTGTTATTTATTACCTAGAGTTACCGGGATTCTTAGTGTTACAGAATTTTAGCTTTAACTTGAAGTGCTTTAATTGGTTCAATAGGCCCTTGGGCCCTTTCGAATATTTATTAGAAAGTACGAAGATGTTATAATTTAACTTTTGCAAAAACGCATCCAAAGGTTGGATAAACGCTGAAGACCCTAAAAACTGTTAAAGTAAATGAATTCGAAATTTTGTGAAAGCAGGAGTACGTATTAAATATTGAATAGATCTTCTTTCTCTGATTTGAATAAAATAATGCTGCACATGTATTAGGTAAGATTAAGAAGGAGATAATATGTATGGGCATAAAAAACTGCCAAGAATCTCTAATGGTATGGGTATCACTTCTTATCGCTGGAACTGCTGCCTGGACTGAAAGTTTTAAGTTAAGCCTGGTTTACACTGTCAAACTTTCATCTGATTTTATCTGACAATGACGTGACAATTACGTCTGACAATGACACAGTGTCCAATGAGATTCAAAGTCTGTTGCTTCACGCCAGCTTTCTTTAAAATGAACCTATACGACTGGTCGGTTTCGTCTGATATCAGACGGAGTTTCCATTTTGATCCAACAAAAATTTTCTTGTCAGAGGTGAGTCAGCTAGTCGTTTACATGCGAGAATTTCGTCTGACATTTGTTGGAGAGGAAAATTTTTATCTGACAAAGTCAGACGAAAGTTCGATAGTGTAAGCCCCCGCTAAATGTTAAAGGCTAGTTGCACTTAATCAGGCAGCATGCAATTAGAATTACAAACAAAGTAACTCATTTCTCTGCTGGGTCAAAGTTTCCATTTTTGAAAAGCGTTTTGAAACAAACATCAAGTATCCTAACTACTACCTTATGCAATCAGTTACCCTATATTTCCAGTCGGAAATGCGGTGATTTTTGTTTCTATAAACCTTCGTTAAACAAAGTTTCTGGAGCATCCAAGTACACGTCTGGGAAAATAAGGAAAAAAAATTTCAGAAAAGTCTTCTACATACAGCGTAGTTTTTAGGAACTGTCTGAAATTATCCTTCCAGAAAAATGAGCATTTTTCAATCGTATATGCGTTTCTGGAAACGTATATGTAGATTGTTTTATACGTATTTTGCCACTGTCTGAATCGCATTATGCGTTTTGAATTCGTTTACCTTATCTTTCAACGAATCTCTTTATGTAGTAAACAACCTATTCAGTATGTCAGACAAAAATGCCTTCAGTTTCTTTCAAGGCTTTAGTTAAAAACTGAGCCTGCTTAAACTTCTCCAGCCAAGCCTATCTGCTAAAAAAGGCTCCTTCATATATCAAATAGCACCATTTGATCCACATGTTGTATGTTTTATAATTGAATGGTTCAAAGTATGAATACAGTAAATGCATGAAAACAAAAACAACAGATCAATTGTAAACAAAAAAGTAGTAAGTCAGTTTAAATTGGCAGTATGCTGTCACAGTTTCTAATGGTTAACATTCAGTTGGCGTTTAGGTTTAGAATTTATGTAAGCGACTTCTGCAGGCGGTAGTTGAGCCAGCTTTTGACTTGTTTGTCCATTTTTTGCGGACTTGGAGGAGGGGCACACTGGATGGAAATTGCCTCTTCAACTCCCTGAGAATAGGCACCAAGTCGCCGTCTGCAAAGGGGTGGCTTTTGATGAAAAAAACGAGCATGTATTTTCGGGGACTTCCAGTAGCACTGCTTTCAGACAATTCTTCATTGGAAAATAATAGTGGTAGCAGTTTTAACGTCAATATTTTTGGTTTCTGAAGATCAGAGTGTTTTTCTGACAAAACAATCCCTTTAATAAATGTTTATCAAAATACGATGCGCTGATATAGTAATCAGTATGCAGTGCGCCGGCATGTCCACCAATTAGATAGTAGTCGTTGGGATCTGATGGCCTTGGGGCGGATGGGACCAATTGGTAGCATTCTGGACCGCAGACATGGATTCCCCTGGTTTTAACTTTGGCATTCGACGAAACAATCTTATTGGGATCAAGACAGAACTCCGACACACCCTCTTGTGAGCCAGCTTCTGGTTCCGCCTCAAGAGTACGCGGGGTTGTTTGCACGCAGTGAAGTTCATCCAAACCTGAAACAATTATATTATTATGTATATTAGCGACCGTTAATCGAAGCAATCGTTTCAAATCACTATGTACATTTTTAAGAAAATTAACTCTACAAGCTTACATGCAGCTTACTTGCTTGCTTTCTGTAGATGACAGCTTGTGTTGCTTGCACACCAGTTTCGATTTTCGCCATGCTTGACTTTATATCATATAACTGAGAATTGGTATCAGCTTTGAAGGATACCAGATCGGATCTCAAAGATGTGGCAAAGGAACGAAATTCACTTTTAAGTGCTGCAAGTTCAGCCAGCACTGTTCGATCAGGCAAGCACTGATTCGTAGTAATCCGGGGTTGCTGCGAACTAGCTTTCTGTGCCTCACGTGACAGTAGATAGCAGGCTCCACAATTTCCAATCTGAAACAAAATCAAATAATTTTACATATTTATTTAATTATTTTTTTTAATTTTAGTTACCATTTGATTTAATTTTGTTTTGTGTGAGTGATTCTTAGTAACAGCTATGGATCCTGAGTTTGCGAATTGGAGTGCTACTGGATACGAATCAGATTCGTCAGATTTAGACTGGATATTCCAAGATGAATCGGGAGATGAAGCAGACAGGCCCGTGAAACGAAGGCGTCAACCTGGTCCAAAGCTGAGGCACGAAACTTACCCCGAACTGAAATGTATTGTGTCCCGTTTGTTAGAGCAAAACGCAGCAGGGGCTCATGAACGAAGGCAGGATTCTACTATGTACTCCTCTGGAACTTCCTTGAATGAACTTGCTGAAGCTGTAAACGTTGAACTCAGGAAACTGTACCCTAATGACCCTAAGGCAAGGGTAAGTAAGCACACGTTAAGGAGGCTTGGCTTACCTCCTTCTAAAACAAGGAGATCTTCATCTTATTACAAATCTATTATTCCGTTCAAATTACCGCACAGACGAAACGATTTGATTGTCAAAGCCCACGACGATTTCCATTTCACCGCTAGTCAGATCAATTCGCTGCTCGATATGAGTGCTTATTTCTGCGAAGATATCTTGGTTCTATCTGCTGATAATAAGAACAAGATAAACATCGGCACACCAGCTGTCAGCCATTACGTTAAGCCTAGAGGAATGCATTTGGTTGACTTTGCCCCGAACGATCCTGATCATACCTTTCCAGTCAGAGGTAGCAAATTACCATTAACTAATAACTGATTTTTCCGCACCAGTTAGCAGCAATCCTATACATATAATAGCCAATAGTTTTAGCAAGAGTACATATGATAACACTGTGTCAGCAGACCCCAGTCAAATCAGGCCAAGTCAACTGAAATCAAGACCCCCCACAAATCAATCAGACCCCAGTCAACGTCCCCCGCAAATCCACTAGGGTCTGATTTGTGGAGGGGGTAATAGACTGGTAATGGTTTTCCATCTGATAACAGAAAGCATGCCTGCTGTCTAGTGTTGTGCATTGGCCGGTGCGGCCAATGGCTGGCCAACGGCCGGCCATTGGCCGGCCAAGCCATTGGCCGTTGGCCGAGAAAATCTCGGCCAGTTGGCTTGGCCGGCCATTGGCCGTTGGCCGGCCAACGGCCAATGGCCAACGGCCAATTGGCTGGCCGTTGGCCGTTGGCCGAGGGCCGGCCACTGGCCGTGGGCCGGCCAACGGCCAACGGCCAACGGCCAATTGGCTGGCCGTTGGCCGTTGGCTGGCCAATGGCCGAGTGCTGGCCAAGCTCAAATTTACTGATCTTGTGAGTTAACTGAGTTGAAAAATTTAATTTTGCTGCATAATATCGTAAACATGTTGCTGTATAAACGTTACATTAGATACAGTACCACAGATTTTCACTATGATGTTGAAAATTTTGATCGTTATTAGCGTTATTTTACAATTAAATTTGCTAATTGCATGCAAATTTTAAGCGTGCTAACAACGTGGCGGTGAACGTCTCACCACTTTATTCTCTTCCAGCAAAATTAAAACAGAGTTATAGCTTGTTGGAGCTAAATGTTTGGAAAAACTATTTTACAAATATTGTAAATTGTAAATTGTACTATTGAAATGAAGTTTAATTAAGTTGACGCCTAATTAAGCACGGTAGACGAATAAAAATAGTAAATTCCAGCTCGCCAAGGTTGACAAATAGCTAAAGAACGGCCAATAGCTTACGGCCAAGAAACCGCCAACGGCCAACGAGCGGCCACCGGCCAACCTGTTGGCCGTTGGCCGGCCAACGGCCATTGGCCGGCCATCGGCCAACGGCCAACGGCCAGCCAATTGGCCGTCGGCCATTGGCCGTTGGCCGGCCAACGGCCAATGGCCGGCCAACGGCCAACGGCCAATTGGCCGGCCAACTTCAAACTCCGGCCAAGCCAAGCCAAGCCAACCATGGAAATTTTCGGCCAATCCCAACACTACTGCTGTCACATTCTTATCATTGTGTACTCTTGGTAGACTCAGGTAAACTCGGAAGCCCGGGCCCGCTGCTAGACCCGGCTCAGCAAGTTCTAGACTCGCAAACAAACTCCGGCAGGCACGATGAGCCCGGTAGGCCCGGTGGGCCCGGAAGCCCGGCAGGCGCGGTGGGCCCACCCCAAAATCTTCTGGGCCCGAACCTAAACCGGGCCGGACCGGCCCAGGGCCAGGAGCCCGCTATACGGCCCGGGTACAACCCTAACTCTTGGTTCTAGTATAGATGTACATAGCTCTAATGTATGAAATTAAGTATTATCAAGAGTACATATTACATAAGAATATGACAAGCGTCATGCTCTATGTATTATCAGCTTGCTACATCCTCTGCACGCTATGGGCTTATCCCCCCCCCATAAATCAGAATCAGACCCCCCCTTATTAAAGCAAATTCGAACGCTATGCTTGCACGCTAAAGCTCAAAAACACAACTAGTCAGTTACATAGTTCAAAGTGCGTCTGCTGCGTGCAAACATAGCGGGCGACTTTCTTTGACAAATTATGGGGGGTCAGCCGATAGCGCGCATCGGATGTAGCAGCCTTATAATACATAGCGATGCCTGCTGTCATACTCTTATGTATTATGTACTGGTGTTATATACCCTATATTATTTTCAGCAGGTCCTTGACATTTTATAATTGTTTAGACGCTAAAATTAATCCGATGGGTTACATGATAATGCAGACTATAATCCAGCGTAGCAGATCCGCAGAAAAAAGATCGAGGAATAAGCTTGTTGGTTGCTCTAGAAAATCCCGATCTTGCTCGCCATTGAAGGTTCGGACACGGCATCAAGAAGTATTTGCGGATACTCATGGCAGAGACCGATTTAAACATGGAAAAAGTGGCGATTTGTTTTTGTTTCTATCTGCTCAAAGGTATTACAAGTCAACATCGAATAGGCACGTCAACCAGCTGCTGGAGTTTCTCCCTCCCATTTTGAAAATGTACGGATACCGGTCCCTTCTCATACTATGTGATGGAGGGCCAGACTGGACTGTGAAATCATTAGCTAATATGTTTATGTGGGGCAAACTGTGGTTTAGACTAAATCTAGATTGCCTTATCCTAGCCTGTTATGCTCCGGGCCATTCAAAGTTTAATCCAATTGAAAGAAGATGGGGACCACTGACAAAAAGATTGGCAAACGTCATTATTCCGGCAACTTTGCCGGGTGATTCTATTGAACCTTGGAGTCAACCTATCTCAACTGAAGAAAAAGAAGAAAAAACAAAGAAAGTTTTCGACAACGCTCTGGAAACGTGTTCAAAGTATCTGCAGAAAGATAAATACGATGGATTTGCAACGAAAACTCGCTGCATCAAAGCTTTAAATCCAGATCACGTGGATACTTTTAGTGATAGCTTTTACGATGAGGTGACACGGATTCTAAAAGTCAGAAATTTTCGAAGCACGAAAGTCCATTGATTGATGAACTCAAATTTTATATGCGGCACTGCAAAAGAATGAAGTACAAGTTCGAAATTTCGCGTTGCCAAAACATCAGCTGTCCGTGTAATTCTGGCCATCGGTTACACCTATCGCCATTCATGGAGTTCCTTTGGCAGGTCGGTGGTACTCCTAACCCACAAATGTACGATGTCAACAACAAAGGTCACTATAAAACATTTTTGGAAACCCTGCGGTGGCCCTCTAAAAAGGGCTGATGAATGACAGTACTATGTGTCAGCTTGGTTGCGATTACGAGTTTCTCTCCAATGCCGACAAGATAAGGCACAATAATCTAATCCATAACTCTCGAGGAGAAAATTAGGTTGCTTTTGTAACTGAGATATGCTTCTATTTTTGAATTTTGTTGTGTGTGACAGTCTGTCTCGTAGTGTCGCGTATAAAAATTAGTGATAAAATAATTTTTAAATAGTAGGTAATAACGTTGATACTTAATACCTGATTATTACGAAAGAGTGCAGGCTCTAGGTAAGATTTAGCCTACCAAGAGTACATAATGATAAGAGTGTTACAGCAGGCAGACTCGCTGATTTGGTTGTAAAGCCGGTCTGAACAAAAGTTAACACAAATTAGAACAAAACAAAAGAATTTAGCAATTTTTGAGGTTGACTATGTTTATTTAAAGCCTCATCTTTGATTAATTTGTTATTCCATTCGTTGGTTGGTGGTTAACAACCATTAGCGTGGATGAACAGTGCTTACAAGACAACCGCATGACTGCCGCGGACATTTGTCACACTCTGATCATTATGTTGTCTTGCTTCTATTTCGTTGTGCTGCAAAGTTAACTTATTCTGAGTTTGAACCATCTTGCAATATTACGACAACTGGTTGAAAGTGCCATTCTGACCTGAAGCTTCACCTAGTCAATGCGAAACTACAATTAGAAAATGACACACTGTTTTGTTCGTTGCTTCTTAGTCACTGCAACTGCAATGTAATGTTTAATACTTACATTTGTTCCCGAGCGCTTTAGCGATTCGAATCGGCCAACAAGTTGGTCTGCAATCTTTTCCGCCTGATGCTTTTCTGAGCTGGAGTAGCGCCCATAAATGTGAACAGTATACTGTCTTCCTTCGTAATTAGTGGTTGCATGAAGGGCAGAGTCTGCAGTTTGGCAAATGTCATCGCTGCTGACAGTGTCAACCCAAATTTTGTCATCATCTCCATCACAAACATACACAACAACAGCCCACTGCTTAGCCAGACTAGGCAAGCAGAATTCAATAGCAACCATTAACTTCAACTGCCAGCCACAAAGTTTCAATAAAAACGCTTCAAAAACAGCAAACAAGACAGACAAAGCAACGTTTTTATAAGACTTAAGCTGGGCACCAAGTTGGTAGTAAAAACATTTCTTCAAAACGCATTTTGAACTGAATCAAAACGCATAATGCGACTTCGACAAACGTATAACTTGCAAAGATAAATGCGTTCTCAAATAATCGCATTAAACGATTATAATTTGAGACAGTTCCTTAGTCTTTTAATCAAGTAAAGTGCAATCCAAAATCACGGTAGCACCTTCTTCACTTCGACAAATGAAGACTGAACAAACAATGCTCGGAAACTACAGTAGGCTATTTTACACAAATTATTCAATGTTTGTACTAAATACTTTTACAAATTTAAGTATCCGAACAAGCTTGGTGATCATCAGCTAATTCGTGCAACTCATTGAAAGCTTAGACGCAGATGGTCTCCTTTATCAAATATGCTATCAGAGGAATGGAATGAAAGGGAACGACGTCTTTTCTTTCAGTCTGGCATTGCCGCTCGTGCCCGGAAACAGACTCCATTTCATTGAGTAAAATGACACTTCACACCCACGAACAGGCAGTTTCTTTATGCAAAAACGTTTTTCATAGAATCGTTAGTTACAACACGTTAATTGGAAGATGGAACAATGGGTGAAAGCAATCACCGAGCTGCATTTCCTACTTTCGTCCTCAGACTGTATAACGTCGGTTTTTATGCCCCCATCTCATAATGATTCTGGCTTTGAAATTATTCTATAAATAAGCAGACCTTCTGGGTAAAACAATTGTATAAGGTTGACAAACATCCGATATCTTCCGGGATGTCGGAAAGTGGGCATCGAATGAAAATTGTCAAAACAAGCATCGGAAATGCGGAAACAACTGGGGAAAATGGACATAATTATGCTTGAAAGAATTGTAACTATGTAGCACCTGTTAACAAAGAGGCTTGATATTATAAGAGCATATGTGCCAATGAGTAAGTTCTAGTTAGTGTTTAAAATAATCAAATTGAACGGAGTTGGAATCTATGTACAATAAGTATAAAGTTGGACCATTAAAGTAGGAGAATTCACGAACTCAGTCAGGAGCACTCAAATCTAGTGACTGGTTAATCCTGCTTAATTTTCGAAGAAGCAAATCTGCCTACTTGTCAGGGATCTGTCAGACTGTTAACTGAGTGATGGACTGAGTACAACATCCTCTGATTCAATTTGTTATGATTTTTTCTAGAGCAGTACAGTAAAAATCTATCAACACCAGACATATAGTAGAATAACTTGTTTTGGTGCTTTTTGAAGACCAAGCAAGAAGCTTTAGTAAGGAAGTAAACTGCTCTGGTTCTGTACGTAAAGTCGTCTTTTCGAATGAAAGCGCTCTAAATAAGCGAGCTGTAAAATGTAAAACCTGGAAGTTGTCTGCAACTGCAACTGAATTATACCAGACATAGACAACTTTCCCACCAACTACTGTTACTGTACCACGTTGATAACCCTAATTTCACTTTCTGGAGTTCATTCGTCCTTCAAGCTGTTTTTAAATCACAGCAATTGCTTCGACACAAGCTGACTAATTGTAAGGGAAGCAGGCATAGGAAAGATTGACAAGCCTGCTATGGAAGTCCAGTTGATGGCCCTGTGGTGTAGTGGTAGCATGTCTGTCTCGCGATCAGAATGGCCGTGGTTCGATCCCCCCGTCCCTGACGCCTCCCGTACGGGCTAACTCCTAGGTGTTCACCAGCCCTGGTAGAAGGTAGAACCAACATTTCAGTCACGAGTCATAGCTAAATTGTTGGCCAGTTTAGCTTCAGATTAATTAGAGTTGAATTTTAACTCGAAGCTTATTATTCGATGTGGTGGCGCTAGGCAAGCTAGTCAGTGCCGGTAGGCATTCATGGACCAGTATCCCAAATACGATCGGTTATCTTTTCCTCAACAGATGTTAACCTCAATCTCAACTTTAACTTGTTTTTGACGTAGTCATTTTCTTATTCGATATGGTTTTATAGAGCTATGGTATGGTGCGAGATATGGTGCTTCAAAGAATATATAGATGGATTTTTAGGCGCAACCATTGTGCAGGTCTGTCACCAAAATGAAACCAAGCTCCAGGGAAAAATACTAGAAAAATGGTATTTTGCATTTCGAATGTATAAATCGACAAACTACGTTCCCGTTCGGCAATCGTTCAAATTCTGCAGGTTAAATGGGGGCTTAGGTTTATGTTGAGTTGCATCAGATTAAGTATTTAAGGATATACATATAATAAGGAGATAAAAGTTAGATGAGATCTGAACCGAGTAACTTGTCATGCCGTACTGATAATAAAGTGTGAGCACTAAAGGTCAGATATACTTTGTCAAGTTCTTATGCAGATTTAACAGTTGTCAATGGGACAGCTGTCAGGGGTTTCTCTAAAAGATCACAACTTTAGCTTGATCTGATCTGGGCGACAGGGGTTTCAATTCTAGCTCATGCTAAAATTGTAGGTCTAGTCTAGACCGTCTAGAAACCTTTGATTTTAGATGCTTCAACTAACAATTAGGTACATCTTAACCACATCAATAGAGAAAATTGAAGGAGTTGCTTCGAAAAGAGACTTATATACTCTGGAGATAAAAAGTATATACTTTAACATATACCTCAGTACATAGTTCAATCTAATTTAAATTCATCAGTCCATGATGCCTGAATACAATTCACACTAATTAGTTGTTGCAGGTGATCCTTTGGAGGACGTCACGCAACATCTCATTAAATGAAAGTTTTTACTAAGGTGCGATGCGTCAAATGAGTCTCCGTTGGGTTGAACGCTGTCACATCATATTCTAAGGACGCTAGAGAGGAGTTTAACCATGGACATTTCGCGATAATTATGTATCTTAGTAAAACTGGAAGGAAACGTAATCATATAATTGACCAGGAACGGCCTTCTATTCTAGCAAGATTAATAGGATCAATATAACTTTGTCCCCCTCCAAACGCTCCAATTGAGTTTCCCCTTTACAACTTCAGATTGAATATTCTATATGTCATGACTTTAGAAACTAAAAAGTAAAAAAATTCAAAAAATTATAATATTTTTAAAAAACAACTTTTGCCAACCGTTCGGCTGGAACAATATTGGATTTTATTAATAAACTTCTTCCCGATGTCCGTCCAAAACGTTGCTATTATTAAGTTACTGTTATAAAGTTCCAATATATTGTACTTTTACAGCTACAGATTATAATGGGCCCCCCAAACTACTGAACATTACGTCTGATTTTTCCACTTCTCTTTACTAGACACGAACATGACAGCAGGAGAGTACAAATTAAAGGATTAATTTTCTCGTCCCCAAAATTCTTAAAACCTGACCAATTGAGCTGAGATTTGGTATGGGTATGTTTTCGATCACGCTGAGTTCAAATATTGCAAAAATTGTCGACTTCGCGAAATTGGATTTTTTCGATTCGCAAGGGGGGACAAAGGGATATCGAAAATTTTTGGTGTCCGTTCAAAACGTCTAAAGTCAAAACGTCTAACGTTCATAACGTCTACCGACGAAACGTCTAACGACGAAACGTCTACTGACAAAACATTTAATTTTTCTAAAATCGTGTCACACGTTCAAAACGTCTAAAATCGTTTTAAAGAAAGCAAATCAGGTTCAATGTTATTTTGAAATATATGTATATGTATATGTTAAATATCAGCAACCCAGAAAGGTTGAAATCAGCGTAAAAGGTTAATCTATGTATATTTGTATAATGTATATATGTATAATGTTTTTGCTGAAAAGCTGCATACAGGGGCTTTCTCGGTCACTGAACAAGGCTCTGAAGACCGTTTTCCATTTCAGTTTTTCGTTAGCTTAACATAGGATAAGCTAAAAATGTAAGCATAAGTTGTAAGCTTATGCTGAGCTAATGAAACGCTGAATCGAAAAACGGACTTCAGAATTCAATGGACTAGGAATTTTGTTGGCATGGTAAATATGACATAAAATATCACTGTGGCATGCAGAAACGGCCTTTAGATAGATTGAGATAGGAAAAATTTCAAGGGGTCTTATCTCGATTACCCCCCACCACTCAAAATCCTTAAAACTTGACCAAATGAGTTAAAATTTGGTGTGGGTATGTTTTCGACCACGCTGAGTTCAAATATCGCTAAATTTTTCGATTTTGTGGAATTCTATTTTTTCGATTTCTAAGGGGGGGACCAAGGGAAACCGAAAAATTTTTGTCTTCGATTTTGCTGAAAAGATGTATATAGGGGTTTTCTGGGTCGTAGAAGACGAATCTGAAGTCCATTTTTCGATTCAGCTTTTCGTTAGCTCATTATAAGCTAAAGATTTAAGCTTAAGATGTAAGCTTATACTGAGCAAACGAAAAGCTGAATCGAAAAACGGACTTCAGATCCGAGTTCTACGTGGTGAGGGGGTAATCGAGATTACGCATTTCTGCGCGGAGAATAACAACGGAAACGTCTGTGGAGATGAGAAACGCGATATTGTTGGTATGCCTGGGTGGATCACCCACCTCAAGTGGCGGGGCGGGGTAAAAATTTAATTTAAACTAAAACACAATACTCTTGACTTTAAGTTTTGCGTTAATCTTAAGTTTATAACTTTCAAACCTTCGCTTTTCTAGCCGTTGGGGTGAAGGCAAGTGTGGGACATTCAGTAAAAATATTGTCTGACACAAAAATGGGGTCTTTCCCATTATCCCCCCCATAGAACCTCCAAGGTTCATAAGTAGCAAAACTTGACGGATTGAGTTGAAATTTGGTAGGGGTAGGTTTTCGGACCTGCTGATTTCAAAAATGCAAAAATTTTAAAAGTCCGTCCGGGAAGAAAGGTCTGGAGATGCCGGTCAGAGATGTGCCGAAATGCCGGCACCGGCGAAAAGGAGTACGAAGTGGGACTTGGATGGCAGGTTCGAAATTGGCGTTTCACAAGGCGGTCCGTTTTATTTATTTCTGGGCCTACCAGGAGTCTTCCATAAAGACTATGGAGCGGAACCTGAAGATCACAAAAAACACTGTGGTCGATTGGAACAGTTATCTGAGGGAAGTTTGTGCATGGAAACTTCTCCAAAATCCACGACAAATCGGTGGGCCAGGAATGACTGTAGAGATCGACGAGAGTCTTTTCTCTCGGCGAAAGAGCCACGCTGGTCGCGTTTACCCGCAGCAGTGGGTATTTGGAGGGTACTGCCGGGAGACAAAGGAATGTTTCCTGTATGCAGTGGGGGACCGAAGTGCTGCTACTCTGATGCCAATCATCAATCAAGCCATTGCTCCAGGAACCATCATTATGTCAGATCAATGGGCTGCATATCAGAACATTGGCAATGATCCGAACTTCCTGCACTTCACCGTCAACCATTCCTTCAACTTTGTGAATCCTGCCACTGGGGCCCACACTCAAGGCATTGAATCCACCTGGCGAAATGCTAAGATGCAGAATAAACGCCAGTGTGGAACAAGCCGTATCATGCTTGACTCCTACTTGTGCGAGTTTATGTGGAGAAAACGGCTGAATGGTCGAGATCCGTTCGAAACCATTCTCCAGGACATTCGCGACTACTGGCCACCTAGCTGAGAATAGCGTCATCATCCTTTGCTTCAGTTTTCTTTTATCCCAACTGCCCTTTTAAGGGCAACCATTGATAATAGAACTTTAAAGCTCAGCACTGGCTTATGGGTTCACCTGGGGAGGTTGGTCCAAGAAGAAAAAATGATCAGCATGCTTGACTTGGTCGGAAAATTTGAAAAAAAAATCAAAAATTTTAAAATTTAAAAAATTTTAAAATTTTTAAAAAAAATTTTAAAATTTTAAAATTTTTGCATTTTTGAAATCAGCAGGTCCGAAAACCTACCCCTACCAAATTTCAACTCAATCCGTCAAGTTTTGCTACTTCTGAACCTTGGAGGGTCTATGGGGGGTTGGATAATGGGAAAGACCCCAAAAATGTGTGTACAAAATCTGTAAGGCCTCCAGTGAACTCAATATACGTCGTAACCCCATAAAACCATATATTTTCGGAATCCTTGCAGCAAGATAACCATTTTTATAAAATTAAAATTTTTTTAAAATTTCAAGAATTTTAAAATATCGGTTTTTCGGGGAATTTTTTCGGACCGTTCAAGGTGTTCAGCTCATTCTTTCAGAAAAATTTCAGACGCATCGATTGATACAAGAACGAAAAAAATCGGCTGAGAAATAAGCATTTTATTCCAAAATTTCCTTTCCTTTGATGTTTGCCGCTTTTTGCAACTTTGACTGGTTATTACGCGACTCGCTCAATGGAAAAATTTTTCGATTAGATTTTCAGGACCGCCTAGGCGTCAGATTTGACTTGAAATATGTGGTATTTCAAAATTTGAAAGTCGATTTTTTCGAAAAATACCACTTTTTGACCTAAAATTTCGGCATAGCGATTCTAGCAAAAGTGGGTAAAAATAACATAATCATAAAATTCAAGCTGAGCTGAATCCAACGATATAAAGCTTTTGTTGCTATGGCTTATATTGCGCCAGCAATGAATTTTTAAACAATATTCCTTATTTCAGCTGGTTTTGCTAGTTTTTACACTGCTTCAGTCAAATCACGGCGGCAACATCAAAGAGAGCCAAAAACCAGCTGAAATAAGGGATATTGTTTAAGAATTCATTGCTGGCGCAATATAAGTCGTAGCAACAAAGCTTTATATCGTTGGATTCAGCTCAGCTTGAATTTTATGATTATGTTAGTTTTACTCACTTTTGCTAAATCTGCTTTGCCGAAATTTTTGGTCAAAAAGTGGTATTTTTCAAAAAAATCTACTTCAAAATTTGAAATAGCACATATATCCGGTGAAAGCGGGCGCCTAGGCGGTTCTGAAAATCTAATCGAAAAATTTTTCCATTCAGCGAGTCGCGCGTAATAACCAGTCAAAGTTGTAAAAAGCGGCAAACATCAAAGGAAATGGAAAAACGAAATTTTGGAATAAAATGTTTATTTCTCAACCTATTTCGTTCTTATGTCAATCGATGCGTCTTCGGACGAGGAAATTTTTCTGAAAGAATGAGCTGAATAGCTTCAACGGTCCGAAAAACTTCCCCGAAAACCCGATATTTTAAAATTTTTGAAATTTTAAAAAATTTTAAATTTTATAAAAATGTTTGTCTTGCTGCAAGGATTCCGAAAATATATGGTTTTATGGGGTTACGACGAATATTGAGTTCACTGGAGGCCTTACAGATTTTGTACACACATTTTTGTGTCAGACTGGATGGAGGGCGGATCCACGAAGGACATAAGCATTAATCATAAAAAATATGAAAAACTCCTGCCTGCAGTCACTAAGGCAAAGCATTAGTCCGAAATAGGAGAGAGCCAATTGGCGCTATACATGTGAACATATAATGGGTCATTATAATGTGAACATATACGCGTACATACAATCAAGGAGTAGAAAACTGTTGGTTCAAGTGATTATTGCACAACTAGCACTGAAACGGTATTAAATGAAACGTCTCCCTCCATGGAAAGTTAGCCTATTTAATTATCAGCAAATAGGCCTCACATAGGTGAGTCCTGTTACACTAATTACCTATGCTAATTATCTTATTAGGAATATAAACAAATCTCTGATTACACTATAGGACTTGAGAGAACTTGAATTGACTATCTTGAGAGAATATTTCCACACCTGCTAGGAAAGTTGAACTTCTCTAGCTTTCCGCCTACAATGAAAATTTTGATGTTTTCGAGTTCTGTTCGAGCGGTGCCTTCAAACCAATACAGCGCGGGCTGTAATTCATCGGACGAAAAGTTGTTTCACTAGGGTGCTATGGGAGGTGATGCGCATTAAAATAATATATAATTTACTCGTCTTAGAATCAACTCCTGCAACTAGAAATCAGTTGGATGATTTTCTGCGATAAACGTTTTGCGAAAGTTTGTACTTTTTCGACTTTGGCGGTTCCTAACTTTTTCTGGGTGCAACATCTTGGACCCTTTAATGCTTTCTTTCGAATGTAGATTGTAGAGCAATTAATGCTCTATCGATTGGGTCGCAGTCTCTTCTCTCATGTCTGAAAGGGTTTGTAAGCTAACAAAAACTGAATCGGAAACCGAAATACATTTGTGAACCAGGAAACTCCTATTTAATACATTTAAGCAAAATCGAGGACAAAAATTTCCTTTCTATTCGGTTACCCCGAACGAAAATGAATAGAGGGCTGCTACATACATTAGGTCTTTGTCTTGATGCCATTGTTGGGATTGGCCGAGATTTTCTTTGGTTGGCTTGGCTTGACTTGGTTGGAGTTTCAAGTTGCCAGCCAATTGGCTGGCTGGCCGTTGTTTACCTATTTGCCAACGCTAGGTAGCTGGAATTTACCATTCCTATTCGTCTACCGTGCTTAATTATGCGGTAACTTAACTAAACTTTATTTAAAATTGTTCTTCCAAACGTTTTAGCTCTAATCTGCGATAACTTTGCTTTACGTTTGCTGGAGGACTATATAATTAATTGATGAGACGTTGGCCGCTAGGCAGACTTCAAAACTAAGTTGTTAGCACAATTAAA
This sequence comes from Trissonchulus latispiculum, assembly GCA_030248195.1. NCBI lineage: Eukaryota > Metazoa > Nematoda > Enoplea > Enoplida > Ironidae > Trissonchulus > Trissonchulus latispiculum. The sequence goes on from JASAND010014185.1 coordinate 16,156, forward strand.
ATTTTGCATGCAATTAGCGAATTTTATTGAAGAATAAAGCTATAACAGATAAATGAGTACGGACGTATTCCAAAGTTGGAGTTAAGTGTTACATAACATCTTATGTAGGTAAACTGAAAATCTGTAGTCATGCATCCAATGTTTATGATGCAACGTGAGCGCGATGTTATGCAGCTAAATTTTGCAACTCAGTTGATTGCATAAAACAAGGAAATTTGAGTTTGGCACGTTAGAACCGGTTGGCCATTGGCCGGCCACCGGTCAATGGTCGCCCAAGCCAACTGGCTCAGAATTTCCCGACCAAGTGCTAATGGCTTGGCCAGCCAACGGCCATCCATTAGCCGCATCGGCCAGCGCGCAACACTACTTGATTGATGCATCCGTTTGAAATTGGTACTATAGGTATATCTACAGAAGAGCAAGAGGCGTCAAGACGCAAATGTAAAGTACATGTAGTACGGATGACAGTGACTGGTAAGACCAAAGACCCGAGAAAAAATTTGGGGTATGGCCGGACCGGAACCCGTGGTCAATGCGCAGACGCTCTACCGACTGAGTCACAGGATTTTCAGTGTAAATAAGCTTTAACAAGAATTGCCTTGTTAGATATACCTATACGCTCCAATTTCGGAGCAACTACTTTCCAAAGGATTGTAAATTTATAAAAATATAGAGCGCATCTTCATTTGGATGCATCATCGAGTATCGACAAACTTCAACGGCTACATACTCTCTTCTGCTCTCAGCACTTCCCTCGAACAGCTCCAGGTGCTGCATGTAGCTACAGATTCATTCTCCCCGACCTGGAAAACGAGACTTTTTTGGGCAAAACCCCTAAAAATCGGCGGTTTCGGCGGCCTAAATTTAAAAATTTTTAAATTAGACTCACGGATTGTAATTACATATCAAGCAATTTTTAATTATGTACACAGTCCATGGACATGAAGCCATATAACAGTAGCATATGGAATATGTTTCAAACATAATCCTGACCTAATTTATTTCTGCGCACGCTAAAAGCCCACCATATTCCATTCTTTTGTAAGCTAAAATCCAAATGAATGTAGTGAAATGTAACTAAAACTTAAAATTACCGTTCGCTTGAGCTGAGCTGACTACAAGCTGTGACGTGTGATGTCTGGAAAGCGAGCATACGTAACGACATACTCTGAACTCTACTAACCAAGATTCATTTGCTCGGAAGTGGAAGGTGCGAAAAGAATAGTCAGCCAATCGAGAGTAATAAGAAATCAAAGTTGGGGTATACAGTCTTTTTACACATCCGGAGGCATGAATGAAGGAAAGAACAAACGAAACTAAGATTGTCACTACAGCACCTCCGACCCTAAAAATTCGGGCCTGAGGTGGGGATCGAACCCACAACCTTTGGCATTGGCTTTGGCACGAAATTGGACTTAAGGGGGGGGGGTCGCTTTTTGGCCGATTTCTCGACCATCTCCGATATTGCTCATTTTCACATATTTTGTAGTCCTAATGGGTCCTCAAAACAAGACAGGTGCGTTTTGCGTAATATTGCTTCAATTGTTCTGTAGAGCCCTTCAAAGGTGACCTCGACATGTGTTAAACATAGGAAAATGAAAAGGTTAGGTTAAAAAGTTTGTGGCAGAAAAATTTTTTCGCTGTATGCAAGATACAGCGCTGCAACCTTGTTGCAGTGTTTGAGGCCGGCCGGGGTTTCACCGGCCGGCTGCCGGCCGGCCGCCGGCCGGACGATCACCGGCCGGCCCGGCCGCCCCCATCGGCCGGCCGGCCGGCGGCCGGTGAGCCCGTGAGCCGGCCGGCCGGCTACCGGCCTAGAGCAGTTTGCAATGCAGTTATTATAACTGCTAAGATATTTATTTTCGGATATTATCTTAGAGAAATAGCACAGCATAGCATACAAGAATTATCAAAACTAGATTTGGAGTCCATTTTAAGCTTAGTTGCTATATTTTGTAAATTTCTGATTGGTGATTTGTATCCCAGCCGGCGGCCGACCGGCCGGCCGGTAGCCGGCGGCCGGCCGGCGAGCAAAAGTCAAACACTACCTTGTTGTACATGTTAAGGACATTCCGGAGAGTGCAAATAACCCTTCTGGAATAATTTTGTTAAGTGTCGGATTTTTGGCGATTTTTCAAATTTAAAATTTCTGAAAATTGGTGCTTTTTGTACCACGAAAAACAGGACCAGCAAAACATTTTCGCCTCTCCTGCACGTACTGGCAAAAGCTACAGAAATAGCTTATATAGATAGTTGTACTCTACGCATACACAGAATTCTTATGACAGTAGCTGTAAATTTCTACCGTTTGTAGTGCTCTCAAAAAACTTGCCACAAAATCTGCTAATTTTGCCAAAAATCATCATTTTTCTCAATTTTCACGTTCTTTTAATAATTTCTCACTCGTTACCCACTCGAAAGTCACCAGAATTGGCACATAAAACTCTCAATGCCTGCCAGGCATTATGGTAAAGGCAAATGCTTCAAGGTAGAACTTTTCTGTCGTGTCCGCTCCTTTGATCTCTTATAAGTTATAGGTCACAAAAGTAAATTTTTGAAATTATCAAAATATAGACAAAATGGGTGTGATTCGATAGCTACTGACGAGCTGAACAACTTTTCTAATAGAACTATGTGTCAGAAATGTAATATCTGAAAGTTAGAGCAAGTTAAACTTTCAGGGCACAGTTAGATGAAAAAGGCTCAGTTCACAATTCAAGAATGTACTGTGAACGACTGGCTGGATATCCCGGAGTTGTTTTAGCATTAAAATATTAGCCAACCTAAAAAATTAATTTGCAATATATTAGTTGACCCAAATTTCGCTGCCGTTCTGTCTCAACATGACCTTGGAGGGCAAATCACAGTGATTTTCAAGTTTTCCAACTTTATAGCTGTATATCTCTGCCATAGTTTGATTTCGAACTCTACTGTTTTGTCTTGTTTTTGAGAACATATGTACCTATATTGTGTGTGAAAATGAGCGAAATCCGTGTCTATCGATTTTGACCCAAAGCGACCCCCCTTAATGCAATTGGCTACAAATGCACCATTTCCTTATCAAATGTGAACGTCTTTGAAATGTAAAACTACCTTACTATCTTACTTACACCAAAAGGGATTGCGGGTGTAAAATCGCCTTTGTCTGTGCGGAAACAGTTGATGATCGATCACAGTTTACCAATTCTAAGAGGAAGAACTACAAATCTGCCCATATCTGCCCATTTGCTTTTCTTTTTATCATTCACCATTGTCCATTTTCCATTTTCAATTTTCCATTTTCCATTAACATTACCTTTATCAACGTAGCATATCAAGGAAGTATGAACATAACATTAACAGTAATGTTGTAAATATTTAAAAATACAGCGTTTGTCACGAACATTAACGAAAAAGAATCGTCTATGTCGCCCTGCATAGATCGAATGTACAGGAAAGTAGTCGGAATTTAAAATAAAATTAGTCACAATTTTATCGTAATCCTTTTCCAGAATTCCATACCAAGGCAAAGGTCCATGTAGTTCAGCATTTAGTTGGCAGATTGTTATGCCTGCTTTTGAGATCGGGCCGTCATAGCTTAGGTACGGTAGGAGCTTATATTCAGCACCTTCTACGTCCATAGTGAGATAGTCAATAACTGATGGTAGTTTACGTTTGACCAAATAACTGAGCAAAGATATGTGCTTAATTTTTGATTTTCTGTAGTTGAATACACCTCCATTCCAAAGATTAGCGACATTTTCTTCTTCCTTATCGCTTACCGCATAGGGATCGAATCGACCGATCTTTGTGAAAATTAAACCGGCACGAATCTCCGGATCAACTCCATACATTTGACATTTAGGGAAAACCTTTAGAAACTCCTTTTCCGCTGCTATGTCATTGCCAATACCCAATGTTAAACTAACACAGTCAGCCGAGCTATTCGGTAAACCTGGACTTAAAGGCAAATAGTATTTTTCCTCATCCAAATTGCTGTTAAATTTAATGTCCAGTACATTGTTTATGCGTTTATTGCATTTTTCTGTAATGTTGTGAAGTGTATGATATAAGTTGCCTAAATGAAAGAAATTACAAGCTATTTATTAATTCCTCAAAAACTTTGGGACGACCGAAAGTTGCGATTTCTGTCAGCTCAAAGCACATGCAGCGGGATAGCACTAATCAGCTGACCCCGAAATTTGTAGAATGGTGACCGACCCCCACAAATAAAAGTACAATACAATATTTTTGTTATATGTTGAAACTCCAAAATAGGGCAAATACGGGTTTCGAAATTGTGTCTCTGTTGAACTTTAGGACAACGATATCAACAAACTGAATTGAATGAATCAAACAAACCTTGAGAAAGGGCTGTAGTTGTTAAGCAAAGTCGAGCCGGTTCCACCAGCTGGTAAAGAGCAGGACAAAAGTGCAGCGAATTTGTAGTTCTGCTTGAAAATGTTGACTGCGAATTTCCGACTATGACAGTTGCACCACTAAAGTACAGCACAAACAATAAAGCAAGCCAAATAAAAGCACCGAACAGAGGTACTCTATATTTCTTGTGCATCCGTCTGTTTAAACTATCCGTAGTAATTGTGAATTCAAATAGACACCTGAACTTGAAGTTTGAAATTTTAAAAAACGACTGAAACTTTTAAATTCAAAGAGAGCAGGTTAGGTCAACCTCAGCAGCGATGATCTGAATATACACTATAACTGCTTTGAAACTAAACATAAAATATCATCTACACCCATCAAAAACAAAAATATAAAGAAATGGCTATTATGTAATATTCAAAAAACCAATGATTCAATCCTGTGAGATCACTCGCTGATTTCTCTAAATGTGAAATTTTGAATTGAAATTGAAGTACTGGACACTAGGTAGAAAGGAATTTAATTTTAGTTGCAGAAAGTAAATTGCTATAGAAAAATCAATGAAAATTGCAACAACTGCACAACAACAACAACTGCGTATATAAAGCAATTGCAGAAAATGCGGAAGTTTGAGCTTAATACTAAGCAAATCCATGGCTATTGCTCTCTGGGTCTATATCCCTTACCAGCACTTATCAGGAACGCTACAATTGGGAACTGGCATTACAAATGCTAATTTTTAGGTCAGAGCCATACATGTGCGTGTGGGAGGGGGAGGGGGTCAGTCCCCATTCAGACCTGGAGTTCACCCCTCCCCCGAGGAGGTCGTTCTTCTTCCCTTCCCCCAGAAACCGGAAAGTTCCGGTTTTCCAGCTCGCTGGGCCACCGGTTCATCCCCTCAAATTTCCCTTCCTGCACGTGTCTGGGCCAGACTATTTGCAAATCTTGGTTTTTTCCAAATGTAGCATATATCTTCAGAACTTTTCTTTTAAGGCTTTTTCTTTGTCCCCAATCCAAATTACATATCAGCTATTATTGTTTGGTTGTGCTACTGTGCTTGCATGTAAGCCAGACGCAAGAGCTGTCGATGTCGACCGAACTTTGAAAGTGTACATTTTCACTGGCTTTCGTAAATCACAAGCCCCTGTTCGGAAATACGTTAAGAGTGTCGTTAATTTAATTACAGCACGCCGCACGGATATTAGAAATTGGTTCCACGTTTACTTTTTTAAGTAAGCAAGCGCATATAAAGAAGATACAAACAGTAGAAACGAATAAATTATTCAAAGTTCATCCTTTTCAAAGAAGTGTTCCTTTTCCTGGTTGCCAAAGACCAAAGTTTTTCCTTGATTGCGTTTCTTTTGAAGTACATATATAGCCAATGCTCAAAACACTCCGTTAAAGTTCAATAAAGAAATTCAAAGTCCAAATCCTGGTTCTCAAACTTTTAGCTTGAAGAAGTTGGTGGTGCCTTGCCTTTACCTTTGTCTTTGTGGAACAGTGAAAAGTTTCACTTTTTCGTCACATGTGCCTGCTAATGTCAGGCCTAAATTTTCAATCAAACGTTTGGTTGGTTCTTGGCTTTGGAAAAGTCAAGATAATATCACAAAATTTTTCTCAGCTCTACAAATTCACACCGCAAGGACATCACATTAGATTTTTATCTTTAGACTTAAATACAAAGCCATATTTTATAGCAGGAATTTCATAAAATTTATAAGATGTTTTCTGAACGCTTTCATAATCATTTTATGTACTCAAAACAACAGCATTAGTTATGTTTGATTTGAGTAGTATATACTAACGTTACAAATTTTAATTAGGAGAACCAGTTTTAATGACTGTTTTTGCACCTACGTTCGACCTGCCAAACCAGATTATAGAAATCCCAACCTTAAAATTTGAAAGTGCGACTCAGAAGTTTTTATATCATTGTTTACTCGTTTTGTGAGTCACTCAGGTAAAACTTGGATATTTCAAACGGTCCTAATTCAGCAACAATTTCTATTGATTTAAGAAAACTGCAGATTATTTTAGCAGAAGCGGCAAAATGTTCTCGCGTCTGTCAGCCTGCTATAGGATGTGCTTGTCATTTATTCGGGTATTTAGCAGGGTAGCACTGATGGTTAAATTTCAACAACTATTTACGTAAATATAGCATCAAGCTGTTTTATTATAGAAGCAGTTTTTTACCGATTCAAATTTGATAGTTTTATTTGTCTGAAAGTCATTATAGGTAAGTCATTTTGTTATGATTCGCCATAGCGTAGTACAATTTCCGTTAGATACCCCCGCGTTCCATAAAGTAAATTTGGCGGCTTAGTCAATTGCCATTACACATAGACAAGGTTTGCTGCTTTAAACGAAAGGAAAGACGGGTGTGCATTTGGTACCCCAACAGACGCGCCCCTAAAACTTTGCCTCTTTCTTGAAGGCAGCTGTGACGTAGCAGTAAAAGCGCCCCCGACTTAATACACACATCCGTTGCATTGTTTTTGTTCCCCTTTCCCTTGAAATTCTCTGATTTCTTGGCCTATTGTTAGCTTCTGCATTTTGAATATATGAGGAGTTGAGTTTTATTCATTCAATTTATGGGGTGGCTTATTTTTTATTTTTACACAACCTGTGTTTGCTTCCATGTCTAGAAAGTGAATTATAACAATATGAGTAATAGTAAATCTACTCAGTAGTTCTGCGCCCACAAGCGTTCAATTTTCTATATATTTCAATTTATGCGAATAGTAGTAGTAGTTTTCTCAGTTATCTCTTTTTTCTTTCAGTAATACCACAAACACTATATGTTTTCATCTGCAGGGGATTTTTGATTGTTTGCTTTTTACTGCTTAAGATTGACTACTGAGCAAGGTCAAAGTCTAAAATCTGTAACTACTTCACTACAGTTCTCAGTAAATAAACATTACAAAATATCAGACTAAACTGACAGGAAATTACAACTTGGAATAATCATACACGGAAGTCTGAATCAAAGCAGCTTAACTAACACGTGTTCAGTTTAAAATTTTAAATTATTGTTATTGTTCAAGTTGCATGTATTGTGCACGCACAGCCCGCTATTATCATATCAATAAATTCTGTCCAATAGTAAAGCTGTGTGGAGATTGAATTTATAATGCCCTGCCCCCCGCCCTCCACGACCTTTATGGAAAATGCAGCCTATTACTTCATATTGTACACATTGTTAAGTTTTTAAAATTTGGCTAATCGTTGTTGAGCATCTATAAGCAATTAAAATGTAACATAGTAGGACATAAAATGAAAAACGTTTGTCTTTAAAAATTCCCTTAAACTTTTGGAATTTTCAAATTCAAATTTAAATTTAGTTCTTTATATCTTTGTGAGAATTAGATTTTTAGATTCTTGCGATCTTGCGAAAACGCCTCTTGTCTGTTTTGTCCTAACGTCAGGGGGATGGAGGTGCAGTGCAGAGCCCTAGACAGACAAAAACCGGGTCAACACTCAACACACCCCTCAGCGAGAAGGACGAAACGGCGGACCCTCAGTGACTTTTACCGGAAATTACACAGTTTGCAAACTTTAGCAATTTCTTCAAAACATTCTTTTAAAATCCCTAAAAATCTTCATTTTTCACTAATTTTTGGTCAAAATGTAAACATTTTTTTAATTTTTGCTAATTTTTGGGTAGACTCTCTTAAAATTTTGGAATTTTTAGAGGTAGAATTTGAGACCGGGTTAATGTTGATGTTAATGTTATTGTTAATGTTAATGTTAATGCTTGCTGCTTGACACTGACCAATTTCGTATGAATGAGTAGTATTTTCGCCTCTCCACCGAGGATGGCCGACGGCAATCGTTTACTGACCAGGCAGGGCAGCGGACCTCACAGGTCCAGCCGACATTTTGTCAATATCTGTCATTCCCTGTATGTGTTTTCGCTTAAGGTGGTGATTCCCTTTGGTCACATAAAGTTTGTACCATTATTACTCATTCATTACTTGGAGTTAAGAAGCCATTTTTATATCAAAACGCAGCTTGACGTTTTCTCTTGTTAATGCGTACCATGAAACTAATATTGCCTTTCTAAAATGTTTTAAACACATTTTAGAAGAAGTATAATTTTCCAGATGTTTTGCAGAATCAAGTAAATTTTTTCGCGAGACATCGGTTATATAATTCGATACCTCAATCAAATAGCAGGGGACGATTTTTTATTTATTGTGAAATCGCTTTTTGTTGTAGAGAAATAAGCTGAAATGTGTGCGTAACCTGTATTTCGCCTACTTTTTACAAATTTGTCACGCGATTACTTCAGCTAGAAAGCAGTAATCGGGGCAACTAAAGAAACGTCCCTGGGTATATTTGTGCAGAACACATCTGTTAAGTAGCAGCACTCCGGCTTGCATGGTGAATGCTCCACAATCTTTCGAAAAAAATTGGTCGTGTTTTTGCAAAAACTTCATTTTTTATGATAGCGACCAAAGGGATAGCTGTTGGAATACAATCATGCGTCGGATAATTTGCCCCTATGAGACCTTCAGATCGGCGTCCTTAGTTTGATTTTGCGGCTTGCATAAATCGAGAAATGATGGATTATTTGATTTCTGGAAAAATTACAAGTTTTCGACCCCAAAACAAGAAAGTCGACTATATCTCACGGTAGAGAAAAGCTAGAACGTTGCTTTAAAAAGCAGACATATGAAGCTCAATGAGATCTTTCGAATGAATATAGTCATAACTGTATATATAGCTGCTGTCAAACTCTCAGAAATGTGGAAAAACCGTCCTGAACGGAAATCTCGAAATTTTGAAGCGGGATTGCGCGAAGGGTGTTAGAAACCCCAAATGAACTTATTTTGGAAAGTTTCGTCAAATTTCATCTTCATTTACGCCACCAACCAACAATATGTGCCCAAAAGGAATCACTACCTTAAAGCAAAAGAGGATACCAAATCCCAGAGAGGTTTCAGCTTTCAATCACAACATTATTAGTACACATCATCAATTGTTAAATTATTTGTGACGATGAAGAAAAAATATTTGAATGAAACTTATGATTGAATTTGTAATTGAACGTCTTCAGACCTAGATTTTTGTGAAACACTAGCGGCACTCTTCACAAATTTACAGATCACATGCTGATAAACTTAGTGTTTTATAAATGTTACTCTTTCTTAATTGAAACATTAGGTTTTCAACTTTTGGTGGGGGTTTTTTTTTGTTTTTTTGTTTTTTTTTTATGTTTTTTTTGGTTTTTTTTATTTTTGTTTTTTTTTTTTTTTTAATTATTTTTTGGTGTGGTTCTTTTTTGTTTTTTTTTTTTTTTTTTCTATTTTTTTTTTTTTTTTTTTTTTTTTTGTTTTTTCTTTTTGTTTTTTTATAATTTACTGTTGTATCATTTCCAGTGTCATTTGGTACTTTTTATTCATGTCATGTAGAGAGTTCAGAGGTTTCCTCATGTCAAGTGGGATCGACAACATCACAAAGTTTGTGTCATGTGAAAAACAGACTTCGTCAAGTGTACACAGATGGTTGGTTTGGTTGCACTCTAGCTTAGATAGTACGTGGACCATACAAACTGTCTACTATAACTTTGTATTGTTAGCTGGTGTTCATGCGTAACATCTCATAATTTCTATTTAGTTCAATCTAAATTGAATTCCATTTTAAAGTCACACGTAGCTTTTTTGAAAACTTGGATGAAAGTATCATTACAATTTTGACCAATTGAATTCTAGAGTGTCATCTAAACAGTTTATGCTTAAAAATTCAATTCAATAGTAAAAATGCTAAAATGTTTTTCAAAGTTTGTAAAGGGACAATGATTGAGCTATTTACTACAATTTAGCTAATTACTATGAAAGTTCCTGACCGTAAAATTGCTATATTTTTGAGTTCTTTCAACTAACAAACACAAACGGTAGGCCATCGGTGTATGATGAATTTTTGCATATATATTTATATTTAGGTATACATCAAACTTCAATGAACTTACACTGCTACTTTGTTTACGTCAACTTTTATATAATTAATCCAAAATAAACATCATCAGTACAAACATTTAATCTTTTGATTTGGCAATCTCAAATTTTTTGTTGCAATAAATAATAATGACACATACGTTGATAAATTCGGAGATGTATCCACACATCAGTTTATAATAACTTTCTAGGCTAGGCAGTGTTCGGTATATTTACCATGGTTTGCCTTTAAGGGTAGCAAGCAAGGTTTTAGTGTTTCTGCCCATTCTCATTTCAGCATCCGAGTTGAAATAGTCCAAATTATCACTATTCTTAATTTTCTAAGAAAAATGCTGCAAAACAATGATAACTTTGTCTTATGTTTTAGACTATAAAATGACAGGACCATTGGAAGAGCAATAATAGAGATCCGAGGATTTCTGGTAGAAAACCAGTCATGCTTCTGCTTCAGACTGCTTTAATATTCTGCTTTGTGCTTTCTAGTCAGGCTTTTAATTTGGACATTTTAACCAAACAGGTTCACAGAGGCTTTACCGGAAGTAAATTTGGCTATTCAGTGGACTTATTTACTGGGGAGGATGGGAGTTGGGTTCTGGTCGGGGCCCCCGAATCAGTGACCGGTCGCCAACTGGGAGTGGAAAAGGGCGGAGAAGTCTTCAAGTGTTCCAGCACTCAGGCAACCTGTGGAATTGTAGCTTTTGACAGTTCAGGGAGCAAAGGAGCCCTAAATGGCTCCATTCTACTGCCAATTGACTCAAAGTCATATCAATGGTTCGGTGAAACCGTTAAAACCACTCCGGATGGTCGAAAAACTGTCGCCTGTGCACCGCGATATCGATACTTTTATTCGTCGTTTGATCGAAACGACCCCGTAGGCACCTGTTACTATTCAGACGACAGTCTTCAAACCTTCACGGAATTCGCTCCTTGTCGAGAGAATCGTAAATGGGGCTACCATCGACTGGGTTACTGTATGGGCGGATTCGATGCAGCGATACCCGACAAAAATGACGATCTTTTGTTCATCACTGCCCCTGGTGCTCACTATTGGCAAGGAGCAACGTTTGCTCAAAATACACAAGATGCCGGACAGCATGTTCAAACTTCAGAAGGTGATTACTTAAATATTGTAATATGTATTGATCTCAACCTTTCATAAAACCAGATAACACGCAAGGGTCATTAGAATGAAAGCATTAATAACATGCTGCTTTCATTATTATCTGATACCGGAAAACTTCCATAAATTTATTTGGCAAGTATACACAGTGAAATTACTCAACAATCTTTCTCTATCTCTACGTGGATAAGTATCGGAAGTCATCGATTTGTACATATAGTTCTTTATTCATATGTAATGTACAGTACATAGGTTCATCCACCACCGATTGTGTTAATAATGGTGTCAGTTAACACAAGACGAGCATTTCGGCCCGTCGGCCCGGGCCGGGCCGAGAAATTTTTTAACAGCGGGCTGGAGCGGGCTGAAACGAGCCGGTTCGATACTACAAAATTTTGTCAAATCATTAAAATTAGCATTATATTTACTCATTCTGGCTATTTTACAGCAAAATTTAAAATTTCCTAGCATAACTTAGCGTTTCCACCATTCATTGAAGCTTTTGAATAATATTGTTAGTTAAATTTTCGAAATTTTGTTTTGTCGGGCCGGGCAGGGCAGAATTTTGTCAGCTTGCGGAGCCGGGCCGGACTGAAACATTTTTACAATGGGCCGGATCGGGTCGGGCCGAGCAAAATTTTGGAGCGGGTCTAGTCTAGTCAAAATCCGCTCATCTCTAGTGAACACAGAATCACCGACCTCTTTAACTATGTAGACTTCGGGCAACTGACAAGCATGTGTTTAGCCTTAGCGTTAAGCGTCAATCCAACTTCCGTCTTCGAAGTCCGAACACCGGGTTAAAGCAGTAGTCAGCACACTTTCACATTGGGTAAAGGATAAAATTTGGTGTTTCATTGTAGCATTTTTATTTTTAGATTTGACGGGACGTTTTGATAATCAATATTTGGGATATTCTGTGACAACCGGTGACTATGACTCAGACGGAGAGCCAGATGTGGCCGCGGGAGTTCCTCGTGGCGATAATCTCAAGGGATATGCCGCTTTGTTCACTTCAAAAATGAGAAACTTACGAAATATAACCGGTACATAATTAGCAAAGAATTGTAAAATTTTGTGGTGTTTAATTCTCAAGTAAACTTGTTTATTTTGCTTAATTGTTTATGCTTTGATGCTTTGACTTATTCAAATCTCTCTCTCTCTCTCTCTCTCTATATATATATATATATATATATATATTGTATATGCACTTTACACAATTGATATGCTTTATAAAATTTTTAAGCACAAACTTGAGCAAACTCGGGCTCCAGGAATGGTGTTTCATCTTGGCAAGAACTGTCCACTTCAATGATAAGAATTTTCTTCTTTTTTACTTGCTATTAAATTTTAAATTACTTAGTTTTAAATTAATATAAATACTAATATTAACATTTTATAGGTGAGCAAGTGGGATCTTATTTCGGAGCTTCTGTAGCGACGGCTGATATTGACGGGGACGGAAAAGATGATCTTATCATCGGAGCGCCACTCTATAGTCATCATGAATCTTCTGAAGGAAGCTTGAAATCGACCTATGAAATTGGAAGAGTTTATGTCTACTTTCAGGTAGGAACAAAGTCGTTTATCAACAAGTTCGCTTGAAATAGAGTACAAGCAGATAACTCGTTTGTACAGTTTCTGTGGAATTTTAGTAACCCTTACACATGTAATGCTTTTTTTAATAGTACCTGAAGAAAAGTTTAGTGTTTCAGGTGTTGGTAAGACCCGTCCCCTGCTCCGGCCCCGGCCCCGGCGCATGCATTTATTCTAGGTGGGTACAACACGACCCCGGTCCCGGTGCAGGTAATATCCGGCGTGTTTAGAAAACCCGGCGCGATTAGACACGTGCGTACACGTGTATCTGTATATTATGCATTGTATTTTTATAAGTACCAACCATTAATTAATACAAAATGGCTAGAAAAGGTTGCGTAACATACTGTAAAGTATATATAAAGATACTCAATTGATTAACTACGCCTTAAATCTGTATACATATGCGTAATTACTCATTCACCTCTGCTATACTGCATAAAATTTACACTGTAAGTGGGCAGGGTTTTACCCACTTATTAACCTCTGCGTGCGCCGGGCCGGGGCAGGGTTTTTCCCATGTCCGCCCGAGCCGGGTTTTACCCAGACCCAGTTTTTCAGACGCAAACCAAATATGACTTGACTACCCCGATCGTAAGCGTAAACATATATGCAGCTTATTAGTGCATACTGTAATAGTTTAATTAATTAATTTACTCAAGTACATAAACTCTTAAATTCCTGTATCGGTGGGTCGGTCCACTTTAAAAAACTGACATGGTTAGACTTCGGAGGACATAACCTTCTTCAGTTTGAACTAAAGTCACTTCATCTATTGTTGCTTCTAATTAGTTATTTATATTATAGGGAGCAGATAGCTTGTTTTCCACATCAGCCTCTGCCAATGGCGGAAAGGAATTCGCCAGGTTTGGTCAGTCCGTGGCCGCAGCAGGAGATCTCAATCTGGATGGATTCGAAGACTTCGTTGTCGGCGCTCCCTACGATGGTCCTGATCGAAAGGGCGCTGTCTACGTATTCAATGGCAAAGAGGGTGGATTCCATGAAAAACCTTCACAGGTAGAATTTGAAAGGAATTTAGTAAATTGTTTTTCATTATCAAATCATGTAACGAAGTGGATTCAAAAATATGAGAAAGAGTCAAGATGTCCCTCTCTGTAATTTGAAAAGAATAACTCCCTCTAAAGGCATCCAATTCAAAGTGCAAGGTTTGATGCCTAAATTTGGTCCTTTCATCGAATTGGTTTCTCTTTCACCTCTTAATTTTACCGAATGTGATATTTTTCTACTTTTCTAGAATGTTTATGGTCCATTAGATTACCTATATATATTTTTGCATTATTCTGACTGTTGTTTACTGTCCTCTTCAGTAGAAAGAAATATAGGGTAACGTAAATCTTGCGAATACGATTCAGTTACGAAGTTTTCTTACCCGTGCGTCGTTTTGTATCTAAGGGCCTTTTTGCGAATGGGTTAAACGAGTTAAAATTAACTCGATCCTTTTCGCGAATGGGGTAAAGAAGTTAAATTTAACTCGCCGAGTTAAGCAGAGTTAAAATTTTTAACCCTTCGGTCCTTCGCGAAAAGAGTTAAAAATTAACTCTACTCTTTACGTGAATGACACGTCTAGTTAAAAACCTGCAGAGTTTAAGAAATAAGATTCGCCACATCACTGCAAGATCATTTTGACAGTACTGATAATTTTTGTTGAAATTATAAAAATCGTAAAGAACAAATTTCAACGCAAATTTCTCAAAATTACGTGTATTTGTTTACTTACATAAATATATATATATATATATATATATATATATATATATGTATATATATATATATATATACTCTGTTCATATGAATACCAGAAGTACTGTTTCAGATTATCTTTGCTGACGATGTTGACCGCGGCCTGAGCACCTTTGGTTTTTCGCTGGCCGGCGGACGAGATATCGACGACAACGAATATACTGATGTTGTGGTCGGCGCCTACAAAAGCGACCGAACTGTCCTCATGAAGGCTCGACCCATCATCACGCTGAAGGGAACCATGCAACTGAAGGACGACGTTCTAGACCTGGAGAAGAAAACCTGCGGACTCAGCGATGGAACAAAGGTGACCTGTTCTCGGATCAAGCTCTGCATCAGCTACAGCGGAAAGGGAAAGGGCGTCCCCAGCCGAATCAAAGTGAACGGAATCCTGACCCTGGATGCGGACAAAGGCCTAAATAATCGAACTCTGTTCACAAGACCCTACGAAGGACAATCTTCCCTAACGATACCATTCTCCCTTCGCCATGGCGACGCTGGTCCGTGCGAAGATCGCCACTTCTATGTCAAAGAGGATATAAGAGATAAGCTGACTCCCATGAAGATGCAGGTCAACTACACTCTGGTTGATGAAGATCCCAGCGCTGTGGAGCTGAAACCGGTACTGGATGCCTATGGAACGACGGTTCTGACAGAATTCACTGAGATCAAGAGAGAGTGCACAGGACCAAACAATACCTGTATTCCCGATCTGCAAATTTCCACCTATCTTCAGTCTTGTCAGAAGAACGAAACCTACGAAATCTGCGAACCATTGGAAACCTATACGATCGGAGGCGGCAAACACGTCAACCTGACAGTAAGCGTTCATAACGCCAGAGATGGCGCTTATGAAGCTCAGCTGTTTCTGACGATACCACCTGGCCTGGACTACGACGACTATGTCAAGATATCGCCTGATTTTCCGGCAGTATGTACGGCGGACAAGGAATACGAAAAGCACGACCGAAACAAGCCCTACAATCTCACTTGCGATATAGGAAATCCTGTTCCAGCAAATACTACAATGGTGCTAAGCTTCAAGTTTTCCGTTGGAGCCAATCGTATTGGTAGCGTTAAGATATACATGAAGGCCAACAGCACGAATCCAGAGAAAATTCACACTTTGCATGACAACGAGAAAACCATCATCCTACCACTGGAGGCAAAACCTGACATTAAATTGTTCAATCAATCCTTTCCAGCAACCGTGCCTTACGGAAGAGAAGATTATCAGTTTGAGGTCTATCAGTTTGTGGAAGAGATCGGACCAAATGTTACCCACGTCTATGAACTGAGAAACGATGGACCCAGTATAATCTATCATGCCACAGTGGATATCTACTGGCCCATGCAAATCTCCAACAACAGCTATTTACTCTACCTCGCTCTGGATCCGATTGTGAACGGGAATGGATCCTGCACAATCCGAGACGTCCTAAATCCACAAGGACTTGGATTGGATGGGAAAACCCAGTACCGTCTCAAACGCGAAGCCAACGGACGACCAGCTCGGCAAACCTCCAAAGTTGGCCAGGGCAACTTTTTCAGTCGAGGATTTACAAAACTGATCAACAAAGTGAAGAAGCTGGGACTAACACCAGACGACGCCAGTCTTCTACGAACCCTTCGAGTGGAATGCTCAGAAACGGAGTGCCTTCATATAGACTGTGAAGTGGGACCCCTATATGAAGGGGGTTCCGTGGTCTTCCGCGTGGAATCCTTCCTAGATACCCGAACCCTGGTCCGTGAAGCCTTCTACGACGCCGTGATTTCCTCTGCCGCAGTGGCACGGATCACTCGACTTCCCTACGACCTACCCGAAATGCCAGTTCGTGTTGCCATCGCCAGCACTCTGGTTGAGCCGAAAGATCCAACCAGAGTATCCCGTGGTATACCCTGGTGGGTCTGGCTCATTGCGGCTCTCATTGGATTGGTGTTTCTACTGCTTCTCATATTGCTACTTTGGAAATTTGGTTTCTTCAAGCGGAAGAGGCCACCACGTGAAAAGGCCACTGTTTCAAAACCTCCCAAGAGCGAATACTACGGATATCCCAGCTATGGCACACATCTATAGATGTTCTTCTGTTCAGCTGCTTGCTTCCATTGCTACATTGAATCTCGTTTGTATATTGAACTGACTCTTGTACTGCATAATGTTTTTGTCACTTTCTACCTAAACAAGAACAGTATTTTGAGGATTTCTAGGAAAATCTCTGAAATTAAGGGTGTACAGTTCTATTTTCTTGGGTTTTGAATTTCTGTTGTTTCTGTAGTTTCTAGTCATTTGCCAGTCAAATGACATTAAGTCAAGTCTGAGGCAGTAGCAGCTTGATGCAATGTATGTGTTCGGTATTTTCGTCTGTCATTTTGAGTGCTTTGTCTTGCCATGCACTGCCAAAGTTGTGTAGAGATTGAGTAGGTTAGATGTTTTTTATCTGATGTTGTGTTTTGCTTGTTTCTTGTATCAGTTACTGTTTTCTATGCAATATAGATTGTTTTCTCTCAGGTTCATCATAAAGGTGCTAACCCACAATACCAGAGTAGTGTCATAGACTCTTGCCATAATCTTTTGGTGAAGCCAGAAACTTTAAAACGTGCTAACGCTAGTGCTACAAAGTGAAATCTTTAAAAACTGAAAATACACAACAATATTATTCTAAGCTTTTTAAAGGGAATAGTGAAAGCAGCCCTACATAGCATATTATAATTTTGTATTATCGCAATTTAACCTTTGCACTGTTGGCGTTTTTCTGTTTCGTTATTTGGACTTTGAGTAGAAGTAAAATCAAAACGTCTTTCATTTCTGCTAACTCTAGCTGGCCAGGAAAACCAATTCTAAAGCCCGGTTCACACTAGGCAATAATTGCCGGCAATATGATTGCCAAGAGATTGCCAGCAATATGATTGCAAAAAGATTGATCATTTATTGCTAGTGTGAACAGTGTAAAAATTACAGCAATATTGCCATCAATCGGCAATTTCAGCTAGGAGAGTGAGCAAGCTCTGTGGCGATTAAACACGTAAATATAGCGGCCTATAGATTGCCGCTGGAGTAAAAGTTTGAATTTCCCGCTATAAATTTCCGGCTATCTTTGTGATGCAGTGTGAACGGGTGCATTGTTGGAAATATTGCCGCTCCTAAATTGCTGGCAATTAAATTGCCAGCATATTGCCTAGTGTGAAGTGTGAACCGAACTGAATTTAGGTTATCCCAAAATTTAGGTACAAGAGGGCACGAAATCGTATATTGTTCTGGAACATCCGAAATTTGATTGAACTTTCTCACTTCATTAGTATATATTACATATATAATAAATATATATATATATATATATCACATATATAATATATACTATATATACTATACATATACTCCTGCAGTAACAAAAATGTATCCATATACGCTACCAGTTCATAAGTCACACAGTTTCGGAACCGCTGGTGCTGAAGCTGATTTTGTTAATTCAAAACTGCAAACTGTGTCGCAGTATTGCTCGGAATGATAGGAGCTGTGATATTTCGATAGCGTTCGAGAACAATTCAGCACCTTCAGATTCCAGCAAGGATTCGAATTCAATTGGTAATCTTGATGCTTATTATCATTTGTTGGGAATAAACTAAGTTTATCATCGGTATATGTTAAGCTGCCAAATTTCAACAGGCAAGTCTGTGAAATATTCGTTTCTGCTAGTGCTTTGTAATTGAGTTTACACTCTGATTCTGTTTGCAGCTGCACAGTGTAAGTAACGCCTCCGGCAAAGTTGATAATGACATTCATACCATCGGGTCTTCTGCTTATCCCAATTCCATTATACATTTCGTTAGTTCTAACCCTGAAATGAAATAAAATATTAACCCTAGCAATTAGGAAAAACAGTTAATTAATTAATTAATGAAAAAGTAATAATTAGGGTTGTACGCCAATAGTTTATTGCTAATAAGCTCATTATTTCTAAAATTGCAGGAAGGAAACTCCTTGGGATGGTGCCAACAGGCGTTCATGCTGTGAATAGAACACTGATCTCCGGCAAGCCTTACTTAATGCCTAAATCTTGGGTAGTTGAATTTGCTATTAGCTCCCACGAGGCAGCAGACCCTGAATAAAATCTTTCTGGTTTCACTTGTCACCGAGAAGAGAATCCAATTCAACTAGATTCCGGCACTACTGGGAAAACCTAGGGTTCGGTAATCGTAATCGCAATCAGAAACCTGAACGGTCTAAAAACGAAGAGAACAGAGAAGGCGGCCATGTAGTTGAATGGCTATCTATCTATCACGTTGAACTTCGGACAGGCAAGTCGGGGAATCGTTTCCCCCCACAGCCATAATAAGTCTATGGTATGTAGGACAGAGCTGTGCAGGGCACAGTAAACAAGTCTAACCTAATACCCAGTGAGACTGGCGCTGAGTTCCTGGTGAAAAGGCACCCTTCCCCTAGAATCAACCACTGGCCTGCAACATTGCCGTATGCAAATGAGTGGAAGTCTTGAAATTGAAAACAGATGCATTCCCAGGCTTGTTTCTGATCCAACAAATTTGTTGACTTGTGCTCCGCTGCTATTCGCACAACCACTTAATAATGAACTGTGTAAACTTACAAAAATAGCTTTTTAACAGAGTTACGAGCTAAACTATATAACAAAATTAGATTACATGTTATGTAAAACAATATCGGGTCGCCAAATGATGTCCGCAGGAAGTCTTATCTTATCTACACCACTGTGATTGTCCAATTTCCAACCTAACCTTAAATCTATCCATTCCTAAAACAAAATTATACTTACTCGTATTGGGATTACATGATACAACAGTCACAATGTCGAGGAAATGACAAATGGGATTTTGTCGAACATCAACAATAACGTTTAATATATGAATATTTATAACGTAGAGCAGATTTCAAACACAACAACTTGAAAGATATAATTGGTTAAGTTTACCAAAGTAACCCATGAAAACAGTTTGACTAGGTTTCTTCGGAAATTCTAGAATATAAGATTTTGACTTTACTTACAAGACAATGACTTTACAAATGACAGTGATAGTATATAATCTCTGTTTTGTGTATGTATTATATATGTATAATCGTTGTTATTAGTATTGTCAAGAGTACAGTGTTATTAAGAGCACATAACACAATAAGTATAATATTAATATTAGTATATAATAAATGGAACTCTTCCACTGCTCTTGGTATATATTTCAAATAACTGGATCCCTTACAACTTTGTCCAGGTAAATAGGCTGCCAGCGAATTGTAACGTTAACAGCATGTGGTGGTGCCAATGCCGATAGTGCAGTTTTCCCTGACATGACATTTGGATTGAATAGATTTAGCAGGATGGCCTCTTCTGTTGAAAACACTAAAATCATAGCCTGAACATTTTATAAGAATTATATTTTTAGCGGTAATAGGCAGGCATTAGCTTGGTAGCCGAACCGTTATTGGTGACAGAGATCAACGATAATGAACTAGAATCAACTAGGTAAATTGGTAATTAGCATATATATATTAGCATATATATATATATATATATATATATATATATATATATATATATATATATATATATATAAATATATATATATACATAGTTGGAAGTGGGTCGAAATTTCGTGACCCGCGGGTACCCGCGACTCGCGGACCCTGACCCGCGACCCGCGTCCCACTGAGATTCTGTCGACCCACTTGACCCACTTATTTAGTTTGGACATTTTCTCAGATTTAAGAACCCTATATCATGCATCGAGTAAAATTAACCTTTTAAACATGAACATAGTGAAGTATTAAAACTTTTAAACAAAAATTTGGCAAGTTCAAAGCTAACTCCCTCAGTTTTCGTCTTCGTTTTCGGTAGTTCTGAGCAAGCTATGCTATCGCAAAAGTGTTGAGACCTCGATGACGAGAGTCAGAATTTATGCAAATTTGCTTGTAGCAATTTCATAAAAGTTCAGCCCCCATTCTGGTTAATGTTTTACAGCTGCGCGACGTCTACCGCACGAGTATTTATTATATATTACTGTCCACTCCCAACTTGGATATGGTAGCAAACCACCATTTTAGTGGTTTATATCATACACATTATTTATAACTCCCAACTCCCAAGAGTACATAGCACAAATTAATTTCGGAATGATCATAACGCGTAGAACTATGTCGAAATTTTAAGCCTCTGGCATGTAAATATCTACTGGAGGAAGCAGTTTTTCAAGCTCTGCAGGCTATAGTAAGTTATCAGCATTCTTTTTGCAAAAACGGTTTGCCAGTCAATCAGTGGCATTAAAGGCTTTCAGTGATAATAAAATATTTATGCCAATTAATATGTCAGGGAAATAGTACTGTAATATTTTTGACTGAAGATTCAAGACAGATTCAATAGAAATAAACAATTTTATCATAAAAGCAATATTACAATAATGTATAAACACGTTCAAAAGAGCCAAAAGTTAAAGTAAAATTGAAAATTTAACACAAATTGTAAATTTTCTGTGAAATTAGCCCAAAATTTAACAAGAAATTGGTGTAAACAGAAATAACTTTTGACCCGCTCTGACCCGCGGGTACCCACTGACCTGAAAGTCGACCCGCGGGTACCCACGACCCGCGGGTACCCGCGACCCACTTCCAACTCTGTACATATATATATAACAGACGGGATGCATGGGACAATGTTAGCAATAGCTTATCACGTAAGTCTCTAAATTATGCGCAAAGATTGCTTCTTGGCAGGTCAATTGGATGTTAGTGGTTGCTGCAAGACCTAGTCCAACCTAACTCCATTCCCAAAAATAGATTTTAAAATATATATCTCCGAAACAATGTAAAAGACTAACGAAGTTAGTGAACCAACATGCATACCCTAATGCCGAGCTAAATGCAAAAGAGTGCATTATACAGTAGTAATCTAGTACAATCGGTGCAATAGCTTTCAATCTTACACGATGTAGCAGATATTCCGGCAAGGATAAAGGATAAAAACAAGCCCAGCAGCGTTTGTGATTTTTTGACTTTCTGATTCGACGACATGAAGCTCAACACGTAAAATTCTGTGTACATAGTTATATACTTAAAAATAACCTTCAGATTTTTGAAGGGCTTAGTAAAATCTGCTATGTACTGAACTAACGGGGGAAGGGGTTAAAAAACTGGTATGAAGTACGTAATGTGGAATCAAAAAGTTTTTGAAATAACTAGGAAAACTTCTAGGCACTTCGCAATCCAAAAGTGGTTTTCTCGAATCCAGCTATAGATTAAATTGCATTAGTGAATAGTGAGCAAGAGTGCCTAATATTGATAGGCTGAAATCAGTTTTTATAACGAGTGGAATTAAAATAAACTTGGTTCGGTCAGTAATTAAAAAACCGGAGCCAACAAACTTGTCCACCACAAACTGGTTACGTCTGTTCTAATAATTGACTGTATGTATGTCGGTACTAGATTCGACACGGGCCGAATTTTTGGGGCCCGGCCCGTGAAAAAGTTTTGCCGGCCCGCCCGGCCCGTCAAATTTTTAGGCCCGCCCGGCCCAGCCCGCGAAATTCAGAGAGTGCAAAATTCAAAAAATTCCAATATTTTTTATTGAAATCCAGTTTCAGGTTTTTGTAGTGTAGTCGCAATAAAATCAATGAATTGAGAGGTTTGACATTATTTTTGAGCACCAACTTTTGCAATTTACAGTTTAAATTGATTGTTGCGAATTTTAGCAATTTGAAGTGCTTGTTCCGAATGTTTTGAACCACAGGGTTGTGCTGGGAAACATCTGAAATGATAGTTTTTTGACTAGGCCTCAAGAAATGAGCGTAAGCATACTGATTATAAAGATAACGTTAAATTTTGAAGGATATCCAGCATTTATTTAACAATTTCGACGACTTTTTAACTTAAACAGAATACACCGTAACACTTATGATATGAAAATACTAGTTCCTGAAAAGTATGAAACAAGATCAAGAAGCACAAAATTCTTTCAAGCTAAACGAGTTATTTTTCTTCAGTAAAATCTGGCAAAAGTAATGGGAGCAGACCGAAAACTCGGCCCGTGAGTTTCGGCCCGCGGCCGTGAACTTTGGCTGTCGGCCCGGCCCGCGGGCCGGGCTGGGCCGCGGGCCTAATGCAGGCCTCTAGATGGTACCGCGTTTTGCCCAACATTTGGAACTAATCATATACTACATTGTGAGCATTGCAGTATCTTAGGGCCCTTTACCGCGCGAGTAGGGAAGAGCAGTTAAAATTTTTTAGCTCGTTTAACCCTGCAAGCGAGTTAAAATAAAATGTTTAACTCTTAACCCTGTGCGCGAAAAGGATTGAGTTAATTTTAACTCCTTTAAACTCGCTGCGCGAAAAGGCCCTAAGTTGTTCTATTGCAAACTCTTAAAACTAAACCAATATAAGACCAAGGTATTTACTATACAATTTACAAGGTCTAGAAACGGAATAGTAGTTCATAAATTACAAAGTTGTACAACCAAATCGTTCATTCCAGACGGCATAAGAATTCAAAGATTCCGGGCAAACAGTGGGTTTGACATCGGCTAGTGCTGAATCAAAATGCTCAACTGAAATAGCAGGGACCTAAAATGCAAGAGGAAATTGAAAACAAAGGCTAGTAATTAGTAATTAAAACGTTAGTACAATGGGCAAATCAGCAAGACAATAAAGAACTCTCTAAATCGAGAAAATTACTTGCTCTAGTGCGCCATGCCAGTGGACACTCCCAGCACCAGATTTATGTTTTTAAGTAAAAGGAATGGGTCTTATCTCGATTACCCCCCCCCAGCACTCAAAATCATTACCCCCTCCCCCAGCACTCAAAACCCTTTAGACTTGACCAAATGAGCTAAAATCTGGTGTGGATATGTTTTCGACCACGCTGAGTTCAAATATCGCGAAATTTTTCGATTTCGCGAAATTCGATTTTTTTCGATTCCTAAAGCCGATTTCACACGATGGGGATTTTCATGGGGATTCCCCTGGGGAATTACGAATACGAACGAATGGAATTACTGAGTCTTCACGATTTGAAGAGAATAATGTAATTTCAATTCAAAATATCATAATCAAAATTTATTAACATTTTATATCACTGGATACTACTCGTGATAACTAACGTAAAACATATTTATAATAATTTAATCTAAAGCTTAGTCGTTTAGTGCAGCAGATTTTGTTTTTTGTTCAGATTCTTTTTGTTTTTCATTTTTGATAATGAGTTATATATTTTAGTAGTTTTGCTTATTTTTGTTTTTAACAAATTATCAAACCTTGGGAAATTGATGTACTGCGTCTACTGTATTGTATTGTATTGATGTACTGTGTCTTTGGATGGGAAAATGTTTCTGAAAGAATGAGCTGAATAGCTTCAACGGTCCGAAAAAATTCCCGAGAAACCGATATTTTAGAATTTTTGAAATTTTACAAAAATTTTAAATTTTATAAAAATGTTCGTCTCGCTGCAAGGATTCCGAAAATATATGGTTTTACGGGGTTACGACGTATATTTAGTTCACTGGAGGCCTTACAGATTTTGTACACACATTTTTGTGTCAGACTTTAGTAGCAAAAAAGTAAAAATATTAAACAAGCATTTTTACAGGTATTAACGGCAGCAAAATTTCGGACTTACAGATTTTTTACTTTTTAACACCACTTTCTTTACACTTTTAACTCAATTTTTTACATATTTTTAATACTTTTTAGCACTACTTTTCGGAATTTTTTACACTTCTTTACACCGTTTCGGATTTTTTTTACACTTTTTAAACTTTTCACAGCTACAACAGACCGCCTATAGTAAAAATAGTGTTTAAAGTATGATACGTTGCAGTAGTTTTATTTCAGGTAGTGAAAATCGCTTTAAAACTACATTTTCAGCAAGTTAAAAATGACATTAAAGTAAAGACGGCGGTTGGACCCTGTTGAGGGTTTTGGGAATTTATTTTCAACTAATAAGCTGTCAACTGCAACGCGGTTGCAATGCATTTTCGTGCCAGATAACCTGCTCAGAGACTTGCTTCCTTCCATTGAAAATTTAAAATTCTTGCAAGAAGGGTTTTTAAATGAACATCTCAATTCTCAGTCAATGAAATTTAACGAAATGTCCAAATAATTCTAAGCCATAATGGAACACTATTTCAGAATCAAAAATTTCACGGCCAAAATATGTGTTTTCCGAAATCTAAAACACCAGACAATCCTGTGACAAATTTCCTAAACCGAACATTCTCATTATTTTAAACATTGAAATTTGAAATAAAATTTTTGAAAACTCTGAAATTAAAAACTTTGAAAATGCTTTTAATTTCCTGATTTTACTAATGCAAATAGTCCAAATCGCAAACCGCGCACTTTCTATATTTTTGTTTTGCTAAATCTGCCGTCACTTTAACGAAGACAGCGCCATGAATATAGTTTCCAGAGGATTGAGAGCAATTAACAAAATTCTTGGTCAATTATCAAAACAAATAATAACATAGTGGCTGCGCCATGCAGTGAACGCCTAAAACTAATCCTTTCTGACAGTTGAATGACGCATTAGTCATTACTGTAAAAAAAGGTAAAGGTTTACCCCAGGAGATATCTCCGTCCTGCCACAGGACATGGGGTGCCGGTGCTCATCCCCGGATTCTCAGCCACCGAGCCAGGAGTGTCACCTCAAATGATGACTGCATCCGTGGAAGGGGGGCCGGCCCTTCTACACAGACTCCTGTTACCTTCCCACCGTAGTGGTACCCATTTACAGACCAGTTAAGGATGGATAGCTGGGTTGGCTTGAGTCGGGAAAGCTTTGTGGCCTCCGGGGATCGAACCACCAACCGTGGGATCGGAAGTTCTGACCAGCGCCTTAGACCACTCGGCCATCCCGACCCCGGCCAGTCCTTACTGTGGTACAGAGGAAGTGAATTTCGCATATACACATTTTATTATATACACATTTTTTACACTTTTTAACACTTTTTACACGTTAAACAACTTTTTACATTGTCACAAACAGGTGTAAAAATTAATTAATTTTTACATAATTAACAACCCTACTGAATAGCAACTTCTATAGCCGCCTTTTATTACGGAATCAACACCTCACATCAAGAGTCCATCATTCCATAATCTTAAGAAGGAAAAGAACAACCCATTTAGGTTTCACTTATATCAATGATTGTACAACAATGCTCCGACCCATAATAAGCGACTGCCCCCTGTGCTGTGGGGGAGGGTATTGCCAACAGCCGAACAAATTGCAAGAACCCCTTCCCAAGCCGAACGGGAAGACAGAGCAGAAGATAGCGACAGTTTCAGAAAATATAATTTCTGGCTTACTTCTACTGGGAGGGCGCCCTCTATTCGGAAGGTTCCCCCGCCCCATAAAAGGCCGCTTCACATAAATTTCGACCAGGCCGAGAAATAGCCAAATTTTACCATTTTTACATTAAATTTTCCGAAAAGTTTCAGTCTCCGCCGGAATTTAACGAAATGTTCGCTATTTTAGCTTAAAACACAT
Organism: Trissonchulus latispiculum; assembly: GCA_030248195.1. Taxonomy (NCBI): domain Eukaryota; kingdom Metazoa; phylum Nematoda; class Enoplea; order Enoplida; family Ironidae; genus Trissonchulus; species Trissonchulus latispiculum. The sequence continues at coordinate 42,447 of JASAND010014185.1, forward strand.
AGCTATTTTTTAGCGATTTTTAGCAATTTTTACACAAACACCTAAAAATTTGCAAACAATTGATCAAAAATATGTCCCCATTTTCGCTGAGCCCCCCCCCCATCGATAGGGGAGGCTTCTTCGAGCCCCCCCCCCATAAATTTTGGCCAAGAAGTATTAAGCCAGTAATTTGGAAGTCTACAAAAGTGTTCACGGGAGGGAGGCAGAGAGGTCCTCATTTCAAGAAAGGAAACCCTTACAAAAGAAAATTATAAATTCGAATTAATACGTGAAATAAAAGAAATTATATTTTTAATTGAAATTCGACAGGCAGTTTCAGAAAACACTGCTTCTGAACATCGCCAACCTTCGTGAAGTCACCTTAGCTTCACAAAACAAGAGGCTTTTCTAGCAGCTGCACAGTCAAAGCATTCTCCAGAACTAAATATATACGAGAATATTACCTGTTCTATATCGAGCGACTCTATATCAAGATGAGAAATAGATCTGATAGGACCCAAAGCAGCCTCCCGACACAAACACGCAATATCGGCACCAGAATAGCCTTAAAACAGAAACAGTTGATTAAATATATACAGATAAGTTTCATTGGGAATTCTGGACCTCTGAAAAACATCAATGACTATTTGTTGCGTGAAATTTTGAGAATTTCTGCTGCTTTCACCGAGATTTTCTTGGTACAATGTTTTGCCAAAAAGCGAATTTCAAAATTATCCGGAGTTGAAATTTTTTGTAAAAATGTCTATTTTTAGCCTAAAAACCCATGCATTTTAGAACGTTTTGCGTTTCTCTATGCAAAGTGAGCCAAAAATATTTTGCTATTTTTGCAAAAAATCTGCTCCCTCCCGGAAAAATCGCTGAAAATACCCGAGGTAATATCTCTCCAGATGATCTGGGATAGGTGCTGCATAAATGATTCTGCACCAACAATAATGTTCACCCATATCGGCAACATACATTACAGTTTGCGTAGTACACAGGAGAAGTCTTGACACACATCAGAGGAGACTATCACGCCCCTACATAATAGTGGCGATGAAATAAATGGACTGCGAGCGGCCACCGCAGCGGAAATAACAATGACCAGAAAGGAGCGTGTTCTGTTGGCACAATTGAGAGCCAATGGACACTGCAATCTACTGGCCCAATACCGACACCGAATCGGTATCTCTGCTTCCCCGGCCTGTCCTAACGGGGCACCCGGAGGAAGATATCCTCCATCTTTTTATCCATAGTCCGGCCCATACGGCAATGCGTACCCGGCACCTTGGCCCAAACCCCACCATCTCGGTCCTTTCGGAGGAGCCCCGGGCGGTCCTGGAGTTCCTCAAGGGTGTGGGGAGGTATTAACCTCTCCAATCATGTGGGACCCCCCAGACGATCCAGGAAATCACAACAACAAATAAATGGATTATGTACCTTCTGTTTTAGAGGATATTGTACGAATATCAGCATCTGTCAAATTGTGAGACTGATCAGATACTAATCTTTTATAATGGTCACTCTAGCCTCTTCAGTTGGTAAAGGAACATAGAGACGTTTCGTAAACCGACGCCGTGCAGCTTCGGCTTCGTCAATTTCTGATGGCTCGAAAAAGAGATATAGTATAGTTGTATAGTACTGTACCACTAGCGTAGCCAGAAAAAATTTCGGAGGGGGGCAAGCCAAAATGCTCTGAAATTTCTACCGCAACTAAACAGTTGGTGGAAATTTTCAACTAAAAAATCTGGAGATTTTTGAGATATTTTCGTTCAAAAGTAGCGCCGCAGGTTAAAATTTTTCAAAATATTTATTCTCGCTGCTGCTACTCATTAAAAATTTTCTTTCTCTCTCCGATTTCGGGGGCATGCCCCCCTCGCCCCCCCTGCTGTGTGTACAGTTACTCGGAAAGATAAGCACTATTTATTGAGAAGACAGTATAAAGTTTGCCAATGGAGATATCTTCACTGGACTTGAGGTGTCGATGCTCACCTCCGCATTCACAGCCGCAAATGGCAACTAAAAGTCTAGACAGAGGATAATTTCAGCACAGACTCAGTTACCTGTCATTATCGCGGAACCCAGTTTCCCCAGTTGGCTATACGTATCAGAGAACATGTATTGGTTAAGAGCTTTGACAGCCAAGTGGAAGCTGGGGTCGAACCGTCCACATTATAAGTTGGATGTTGTAAATAGCTGCTGCTTCCAAAGCAGTGGCAAAAAGGAAAAATTGTCCACAAAAGCAAAAATATACCTATTTGTTGCCCCAATCACAAATACTCTGTCATCGGAATTCTAGCTATACCGTCACTGAAATTAGAAAAAAACATTTAAAACATTTCCATTAAATTATTTCCATTTCATTAAAAAACATTTCCATTGAAGTAAATTTTCTTTCTTTCTTTTAACTTCTTTCTTTAACAACCGGAAAAACAAGACAAAAAACTGAGACAGATAGAAACTGTTCCTTCAAACGCACTTTCCCTGTTGATAATTCCAGTAGCCCCCCTTAACCAGCGCTAACTTGTAAACACAGCATTGGCCCACAGTTCTGTTAAAAACGTTGTTCCTTGTCCCAGTAGCTATCGATTGATACCCAATTTAAACTAATTTGGAAGAAATCAAATTTGACTTTTTTTTTCACACATATCGTTTTCGAACAAAAAATTGCAGTTTTTGTGTCCAATTGTTTTGAATTCATTATACTTGAAATTACAAAGAATGCTTAACTGCGAGCAGAGGTGCAGCTATCTATTCGCCGTTCCCGTATCTTTCGCCGATCGTTCATAATAAGTGAAAGAGCACTGTAGGTCCTAGTTTTCAAGGAAAACGGCCAATTTTCCAAAATTCTGACTTGAAAATTACCCAAAATCCATCGTTCAATGGAATTGCACCAACGTAAAATTGTTGCACTTTACAAGGTGTCCTAAACATATGTGCAAGTTGTAGCGCGGTATTTTTCATACAGCGAAATTGTTTGGACAAAAACCTAGCTTTTTCATTTTACTATTTTACTGAGAACCCAGTAACAACCAAGGAGCTGAAGCGTCACAAGCATTGAGATGCTCTACCGACCGCTGAAAATGGGCAGCCCCCTCAGTGAGAAAAAGGGCAGACCCTCTCGTCCAGAACGGAAGGGCGGACAGACACCCCCAACGATTTTTACCAAGAATTGAAATTGAACATTTTTACAAACTGGTAGCAACTGTTTCAAAAATCGCCATTTTATATACACAAATGCGGGCGGATCCCCAAAACGTTTGGAGTTTTTAGGGGTAGGCCTCTCGCAAGAGTCGGGGCGAGACCCCAGATTCGAACCCGTGTTAGGCGTCAACCATTGTGAATGTCACAGAATATGGGCATTTGTGACGTCTCGAATATGCCCAGTTTCTACGATTCTTTTCGGTTTGTTTAGGCAGCGCTATTGATTTACACATTCGCAACAGCCGACACCAGAGACCACTAACCGACCAGAGCAAAAGCTGTGTGTGATCTTGAACAATTAAAAGTACGTATGTGTATTAGTATCTGTTTTTGCACGCTTTGTGTACACACGTATAGGTACACTATATATATAAGTTGCCGTTATATGTTGTGCACAATTTACATTTGCGCCAAATGACTCAGCTGCCGTGCACATACGCGTATTTACATTCATCTATTCACGTTGGCATGTCAACTTCTACACTGGTCAGTTAGTGGCCTCAAGTATCAGGCTACGGTAGGTCTTACTCAATACTGGTTTAAGCAATACAGAATCGCTGAAACTGGGCATATTCAGACGTCTGAATGTGCATATTCTGCGCGGTCTGAATGAGACGACCCCTTAATGTATGGCCACACGAAGCATTTTTACTTATATTACGTGCATTACCTTTACACATGCGTATGTAGTACTTACAAACTGTATAAGAAATTCTGTCTTTATGCGCCTAGAGGATTCATGTTCAGTGTCACTTCTCTGCGACAGGAGGGAGTCCACTTC
>JASAND010014186.1:0-21548 GCA_030248195.1 Trissonchulus latispiculum
TACTGTTTTAAGACAAAATATAAATTTCACGATGATAACAAAAACAGAATTTACGGTTCCAAGCATAGAAATTTCCAGCACAAACTCTAACAAAATCGCAAAACAAAAAATGAAACAACAAACCAGAGTAAGCAATCCAACTAGAGGGCGTCCACCCCCAAAACTCCCAACACTGGACGGACGGTCGTAAAGTGAGAGCTCCGAGACGTAAACCGACCGAATTCCCCAGAATTTCAGGCAAGACTGACTTTTCGTTGACTTTCAATGGCGGACACAATTTAGCTAAGGAACCGAGGTTCCTACACAGAAGGACAATTTTACGTTTATCGTTCATAAAGATAACACTGCATTTTCTTCATTTTAGATAATTTCAAATGAAAATCAAAGGAGATAATAGAAAATAGTTCACACCGGTATCCTTTTCTTGATGGTCATCTGTCCTGAATGCATATGCGTATTGTCCCCTTCAACTCACGCTAAGCGGACACTTTTTATTTGTAAAGTGGCCTCACGTTTTACTAGTAAATACAAAAATTGTTAACCTTATAAGTTTTTGGTCCCTAATTGGACCTAATTGGATTTTAATGCATATGCATAGCTACAGCAAGAGTACATAATGATAAGAGTATGACAAGTCTAACACTCTACGCAGTGAAGGCCAAAACTATGCTATGCGCGATATTGGCTGACCCCCCACGAATTGACCCCTCTCACGCCGCCCCTAATATATGGGTGCATAGTCCCAAACGGGGGTCACTCACTCGCTTAGCATGTTTTTACATGCAAGTGTTAAACATACCCCTCCCCAAATCGGGCCGCTACTAATTTCTACATATAATTAGGCAAAGCAGTGAGCGACCCCCGTTTGGACCACGTTCCCATATAGCGGCGGTAAGAGACGGGGTCAATTCGTGGGGGGTCAGCCGATAGCGCGCATAGCATAGTTTTGGCCTTTACTGCATAGAATGTTACGCTTGTCATACTCCTATCATTATGTACTCTTGGTTATAGTATACTAAAGTACTGCGCGATTACCTATCTACCTCAATTCTTGTTTAGCGGACACATTTTCCTAGGAAAAATGGCCTCCTTGCGAAATAGCTAGCCCTTTTAATATTTGTTAATTGGCCAGTTTCCAAAAAACTTTTCCTCAACGCCACTTTCACAACTGATTACTGTGATTATGTCCTTTCTAACGTGTTTGCTGCCTCAAACTTCTAGCAATTTTTGTGTCAAACAATAAAATACCAAGTATACACACATATATTATGTATTATATATATGTCATGCATAGAACAAACTACTAAATTGTAATACAGAGAAACAAAAACATTTCCTTCGCTAGTCTAGATACAGTCTTCGGCTTCAGATTACGACAGGGCTCAATTAAGACGGGGTCAAGGCTAATATTGCTGCAGTTCAAACTTTTCAAAAAGTATACAGCTCTAGAGCCGATGTAATGTCCGCTAACACATCCTGCGTCGTGAGTGTCGTAGGAACGAACGAAATTCTTAGGTGGGCAAAAACTGCAGTCAGAGTCCTGCTGAACCGCGTCTAAATCTGCAGAAGCGCTGGAGTATACAGCGTATCATATGCAGCGGTAGGAGAGTATCCATATGAGTCTCAGATGCGGAAGAGTTGCACTCTGATGAGTCCCGAAAATCGGACAGCTTGATTTCAGGAATCGGGCAACTGTTATGCATAGGGCGGAATCGGGCAATTAGGATGCTCAGATGCATAAAGAGAGCACTCTGAGTCCTGAACCACATTTAAATCTACAGATGCGCCGGAGTATGCAGCTGGCGGTAGGGGAGTATCCGTAGGAGTCCCAGGTGCTGAAGAGTTGCACGCTGAGCCCTGAATATCGGACAGCTTAATTTCCGGAATCGGGCAACTGTCGTTAGGATGCTCAGGTGCATAAAGAGAGCACACTGAGTATGCAACTGGCGGTAGGCTAGTATCCATAGGAGTCTCAGGTGCTGAAGAGTTTGCACTCTGAGCCCCTATAATCGGTCAGCTTGATTCCCAGATACGGACGATTGTCTATAGGATACTCAGGTGTGCAAAGAAGATGCTGGGAGGGGAGACAATGCAGCAAATATGTACCTGATTGTGTGGGGGTTTTCATAGGAAACGTCTCATCACACTGATTCTCGTCCATATTCATGGTGAATGTAAGAACACGCAGACTACAGACAGGGCCCCCAGTCCATTTTGGAAATCGCCAGTTGTAGGTGAAATGAAAATGTCTGTTCGATCGAAGTCCACAATTTCTTCGGCCTGATCTTTGCATAATTTCCAAGCGGTCACAAGTGCTTCAGCCAAATCGTAACCCACAATGTGCCTTCTGCCCTCGCCTGCAACGATAACATAAACGTACAATTTTCGAACACTTTCTGTTCGCAAGGGGGGGGGGGTCTGAAAACTTGTCTCAGATTTTGCTGAAAAGTTGTATACATTGTTTTCGGGTTGCAAAACACTAAGTTGAAGTCCGTTTTTTGGTTCGATTAATTAGCTAGCTCTTTCAGAAAAAGCTTACAAAACAACCTAACACTTTAGCTTATATATACTGAGCTAACGAAAAGCTAAATGAAAAACGGACTTCAAAATTCGGATTTTGCGACACAGGAAACCTCTTACAACTTTTTAGCAGAATCGGCGAACGAAATTTTGTGCTATTTCAACCACATACCCATCCTGAATTTTCGCCCATTTGGTCAAGTTTTTCTTCGTCTGGATTTGGATCTTTTTGAGTATACCGTTATGTACCGTTTGCAAATACCTATTTTATAATGATTTAATTTAGTTACTAGACAATGCTTTACTGAACAAAATATGGCATTCAATTGATACGATTCACCATTGCATATTGACCATTGTATATTGTATATTGTATCCGATCCAAAATAAACATGTATACTGACATAGCCCAAAAATTGGCTGGGACATGCTCTAGAAGGGTCGCGAAACACTGTAAATGATTCCCGTAATTAAGGCACCGGGCCATGAAGAAGTAACTCCATGACAGTGGCGGCCAAGGTGCATCCGACTGGAAAATTTTTGAAGTTTAATAAAGTTTTTGAAAATGTCAAAAGGTTGCTATTGAAAGATTCAAAAGGCGGGCAGATTTAAAAAGTAAGGAAAAATTGAGTAAATTTTGCGCCGGATGCGCGCAAATGTTTTAAAATGGGTCCAGGCTGTGCGCGGACGATGAAATTGTACTTTTACGGGGGAAAGTTATTCTCTTTCAAGGGAGAAAACTTAAGTGTGGTTAACAATTAGGATTGAAGGTTGCGTGCCAGATTTTTACCGATGAATTTAAAATCAGAGCGACTGAAGGTGACCGTCATGATTACTAAACAAGTAGGGCTGTCATCTACGTATATATAACTAACGGAAAAAGGGTTTAGGAACTTTTAAATGAAATATAAACATGACAGATAACATAACTGTTTTCTTCCAAATATATATTATATAATATATATAGTACTTACAGAGGAAAGTATATTCCCAAGCCTGTTTATGAAGTGACCGCCGGGACTTGAACCCGGGACTACCCAGACTCGAAACCCTGGGCTGCTCTGCCACTGAGCTACGGCCACGCGTAAAGAAGGAACAGGCCTGAAAATGTAAACCGATATTTCAAAAGTGCTAGAAAGAAAACAGTTCAAGGAAAGAGCACAAAAAATTTTAGGAAAGATTAATGAGATTTGTACGTTTTATGAATTCGGTACAACTGAAAAATCGGAAGAAATTTGGATATGACAGTCATTCAAAACTTATTCAAGTTAGTTTGAGAAAAAGGAAAAACGTCGAGAAACTTTGAAAGTTTGCAAAGATAAGAATTAACACATACGATAGCACATTGCATATGAAATTCACTTCCATTTGCAGTCATCCAAATGGAAATCAGAGAATAATGGTGGCTGCACTTGGCAGTCACCAAATGCAATCATCATTAACTAAATATACTGGGAATTTGGGATGGGCCAGGAAAAAAGGAAAAATGGAAAAAAATTGAAAAAAGTAAAAAGATATATATCATACCCTTTCTGACGCAGAAATCTATGTGAGATTTGCTAATTATTTAATTAATGAAACTGAGCTTATGCTTAAAAATGGCTTAGGCTTAGACGTGTAAAAGCACGCTCTATTTTAAGCCTAAAATGCTGATTGCGCCACATAGTAAGCCTAGGTGGACGCAGCGCCCACACAAAATTATACACTGTATACCCCATGTGGACACAGACATTGCGTACATAGGGTATACAGTGAGAATTGCGCTCAGAAGGGCTACGATACATATACTAAAGAATTAAGATAGATCAATTAGATTCTTAATAGAAAATTTAGTCTTCGTCAAAGCTCGAATATCAGAGCTGTAAATTATTTGTGCACTATAAAGTATATGAATCGAATCGAAACATTGGTACGTATGCATGTATAATTTCCCAATCCGCGAATATGGGTTGTTCGGCGAAGCTGTGCCCATATTAATTCGCTCGCAACCTAGTCCTCTTCTGTTTTTGAACCTAGCCCCCATATTAAGCATTTTTAAGACTAGTCCTTACTTGATTTTGCAACCTCACCATCACCCATATTACTTTTTCATGCTCCAGAGGAGCATTTTTTATTACTTGTCCTTCTGTCATTTTAAAAGGTCCCTTTCTAACACTGAGTTAGTTGATATAAGGAGCTTGAACAGTGCCACAGGTAGGGCAGAAAAGTGAAAAGTAATATAGTCAAGCGGGAAAAAACCCACTTTTCAGATTTTTGGCCAGAACTTTTTAATGGTTTGACATATCGAAATGCTGATTATACAGGTAGCTAGGCCTAGTCGTAAGCTTTCTTATGACCTATAGAACACCTCTGTAGGGTGTGCTGTTAGCGAGAAAAATTGTCCCAAACTGGCGGGGAAAAAACCCACTGCGGGAAAAAACCCATGTGCGGGAAAAAACCCACCCCAAAAAGTTTTGGCAAGCTGCCAGGAGCATTTCTAACCATTCCAAATGAAAGAGCGGGTTGTTTTTAGTACAACTGCATCAAAATATATTAGTGTTTGTACTAAAATTGAGGTCATGGTCATTTGAAAATGTTGTATCTTTAACACATAAACATAGGCAAATTTTGGAAATTTTTTAAAATTGTTTATTTTCTGCAGTTTAAGCATCCTATCGTGTAGAAAACGTGTTTTTCTTGTATATAGAGCCGAACTAGACCCATTTTAAGGCAAAAATAAGCATTTTTGGTCAAAATTGAAATTTTGGCTTGAAATGGCACCGTGTCCGATTTAGACCCCCTGAACCACCCATAACAGTACGAACTCAGGTAAAACCTATACCAATTTAATCTATAGGCTCTATTAAACAAATGTATGTATTGGTTTGACCTTTCCGGTCAATGGTTGGAAAAAAAATTTAATTTTGAAAAGTGGGTTTTTTCCCGCCGTGGGTTTTTTCCCGCCAACTCCAGGTCACCCCCAGGTCGCACCGGAGGGGTCAGAGCAGTGTGACATATATCAACATGAAGCGCAACAGATGCCCTACAGGTACATATAATCCGCTTTGTCTAAGTCTTTCCAGTAGTTCAGGGTGGCACGGCAAAGTTTGCCAAATTTCGGCACTTGGTCGGACCAAAATTTCCAAAAATTTCAAAGTCCCAAAAAATTTGCAGGGAAGCAGTGGGAGCTACCATAATACACCCTCCAGGGTTATTTTGGATGCTCTTCAAGATAGGCTATTAAAATCCTTGATAGCTCATACCGGTAAGCCCACACTGGGGGTGGGTTTTTTCCCGCATTGGCGAGTGGGTTTTTCTTCCCGCTTGACTATACCAAACTTGACCACTTTTGAATACTTTCATTTGTGACCCCCCCCCCCCCGACACACCACCGGTCACTTCCATCGGTTTCGGGAATATGCCCATTGAAACGATCGTAGTCGATTTACTATATACGTATGCCCCCAATCAAAATGATGACAAACGCTGTTTTAGGTGATTTGACCGGTGGTCAGTGGCTCACATAGCCCATTGTGAAAAATGGTCACTTCTGCCGGTTCTGAAAATGTGCTCATTGAAACGGGCGTAGTCGATTTACTATATATGCCCCAACCAAAACGCCGAAAAACGCTGTCTTAGGGGATTTGACCACTGGTCAATAGGCCAACTAACCTGTAGTGACCAGTGGTCAGCCGGTTCTGAAAATATGCTCATTGAAACGAGCGGAGTCGATTTACTATATATGCCCCAAAAAAACTGCCAAAAACGCTGATTTAGGGGGTACGACCAGTGGTCAGTGGACACCATAGGCCGTTGTGACCACTGGTCACTCCCACTGACTTCGGCAACCCATTGAAACGAGCGTAGTCGATTTACTATATATGCCCTCAACCAAATCGCCGAAAAACGCTGTCCTAGGGGATTTGACCACTGGTCAATAGGCCGCATAGCCTGCAGTGACCAGTGGTCACTTCCACCGGTTCTGAAAATATGCTCATTGAAACGAGCATAGTCGATTTACTATGTATGCCCTCAACCAAAACGCTGAAAAACGCTGTTTTAAGGGGTTTGACCAATGGTCAGTGGACACCATAGGCCTAGTGACCACTGGTCACTCCCACCGGTTTCGGCAATATGCCCATTGGAATCAGCGTAGTTGATGTACTATACATGCCCCCCAAAAAACTGCCAAAGCGCTGATTTAGGGGGTTTGACCAGTGGTCAGTGGAGACCATAGGCCGTTGTGACCACTGGTCACTCCCACTGACTTCGGCAATATGCCCATTGAAACGAGCGTAGTAGGTTTACTATATATGCCTCCAACCAAAACGCCGAAAAACGCTGTTTATAGTGAGTTTTCCCAACTTTGACCCTGGGCGAGGAAACACGAGAGCCATGCTGACCAGTGGTCACTTCGGGCGGTATCAGCAGTATGCTCATCGTTTTCAGCGACCCTGATTTACTATATATGGGTACCACCCCAAGGCCGAAAAACGCCATTTTTAGTGACTTTTAGGCCATTTCTAGTAAAAGTGGGACTTAAACGTAAAAGTGGGACCCAAACAGGCCAAAAAAATGCAAACTTTGGGCCCATCTCCTGAAAGCTACAGAACGAAATTAAAAATCCTCCTCGTTACTTTGTGCGCATAGTCCGAAATATTCAAATAAAATAAACCAAACCGATCTAGCTGCTAGTCTGTGCAAAAAAGTTGATTTCAACCGAAGTGCCAAAATAGCGAAAGTCCGAATTTGGGGCCTTGGCACAGAGCCAAAGTTGGCCGAGTGCCAAAATGACCTTCGTTTGGTAGCATGGGGGGATACTGTCTACCAACATATCATAGTGGCATTGGACCAAAATGCTCACATCGTTCTAACACTTCGCTAGAAAATGCACTTCCAATAAGCGTTATTAACGGAGAAAAAAAACAACGGCACGGTAAGTCTCGCCTAGTGCAAAATTTCAAAGTTCCGAATTTTAACCAAAAGTATGGTGGTACTAGTAGTACTACTCGAGTACTTTACGATGGTAACACTTTTATCCCTCCCGAACCTTTAGCTGGCACCAGGCCAAAACGGTCTCCAGAGGGCCGCGCAGACGCCTTTACACCCACCCATTATGTAGGGGCGCTATCGCGCCCCTACATAATATATGTTATATATATACCGAGAGTACATAATATAAGAGTATGCCACTAGGCACACTCTATGTTATCAGAGCAAACACTATGCTCTGCTCGCTAACGGCCCACCCCTCCGCAAATCAGACCCATCACTTCAAAGAATTTTGAGCGCTATGTTTATGTTCTAAAGCTCGAAGCAGGCACAAAATTCGTGCACGCACTGCTTGTGTTTTCTAGCTTAAGCACATAAACATACAGCGAGTGAGCGTACCCCCGTTTCGACTAGGTACTGATTTGCGGTGGGGGTCACTAGGGTCTGATTTGCGGGGGGGGGTGGGTTGTTAGTGAGCAGAGCATGTTTTTGCTCTGATAACACAGAGCTTGCCTAGTGGCATACTCTTATTATTATGTACTCTTGTATATACGTATATACAGAAAGAAAAATGCTCCTCGGAGCATGTAAAAGTAATATGGGTGGGTGAGGTTGCGAAATCTAGAAGCGAAGAGAGGACTAGTTCTGAAAACGCTTAATATGGGGCTAGGTTCTAAAAGACAGGGGGACTAGGTTGTCGGCGAACTAATATGGGCACAGCGTCGCCGAACAACCCATATCCGTGGGCTGTAAATATTATACAATCACCACCCAAAGGCCAAAAAAACGCAATTTTAGATGACTTTTTGACCTTTTTATTTTTCGGACTTAGTGAAAATTTGCTAAGTCCAAACGTTAAATGTTCCATTTTTGACCATCTGTAAAAATCGACCCAGAGCGAAATTCGGAAATCAAACATAAACTTGATCTGCTCCCATATATAGATATTCAAAAAATAGTATAGAAAAATTTTTTCCGGGCCGCTTGAAAAATCGGTGTGCGCAAAATTGGACTTAAAAACGACCAAAATGGCAAAAACGTCGATGGTTCCATTTTTGATCATCTCTAAAAATCGACCCAGAGCAAAATTCGGAAATCAAACATATGTAAACTTGATCTGCACCAATATATAGGTGATCAAAAATTAGTAAAGGAAATCTTTTCCTACGGACCGTTTGAAAAATCGGTGTGCGCAAAAATGTCCTTATAAATGTCAAAAACTGGTCGATACAGAGGAAAACCCCAGATACAGAAAAAATGACCCAAAACAGCATATACATTTAGTCCTGTTTTTGACTGTTTTCTGTGGAGTTGGGACTTTTTTCTTTTTTTGTTGGGAATTTCTTCCGAAAACGGCCATTTGGACCGACCAACTTTGGGCCGGCCGCCTGAACGGTCCAGGACCTAAATCAAAAATCGGCCAGCGCTATGACACGCTACCCATCCCAAAGTTTCTTATGCAACAAGCCGCGTCTTTCTAGCTTGTTACCTGAGTCCTGTAGCCGTGACACAAAATCGCCGTTTTTTGGCCAAAAACGCCGTTTGGCCACTTTTGGCCGGCCGCACACGTGGCATGCCATACATATAGCACAAAAACATATAGCGCGGGGCACATGGGACCATATCGGCATTCAGAAAATATAAACCTTTCCGGCTGAAAACGTCCACATCTCTCAAACACCTCTGCACAAAATTGCATTTTTCCAAGCCTGACTTACACAGAAAAAAAACAAACGGACCTAACTTGTCCGGAAGCGAACATTTTCAAAGTTGAAAATTTTGACCAAAACTTTTTTGCAACTCGTTGTGTAGATTCCAACGATACCAAGCTTGCCGAGTTTCGTTCAGTATTGAGCTGGCACGGTGCTCGAGCGAGTCTCAAAGGGCCACGCAGCGACTTTTACACCCATATTATAGGGGGTCGCTCTCGCGCCCCCTATAATTTTTAGCGAAAAATTAGCATTTTTAAGGTAAAAACGCAAACAATCGCTGTTTTTAACAAACAAACAAACAAACAAACAGTTTAACAAACAAACAGTTTATTCAGTAAGTCACAAAAATTATGTACAATCATAAAAACGTTTACTGAATAGGACAACACAGAATTGTACAGACAATTACTTACGTGCGCCTCAATATAAAACGTGAACGTTATTGAGAAAACATATATACGTGCATAATATTAACAAACCTGCATAAAACAGAATAAAACTCAGTCAGTCAGCCTTAAAAACCTTACAAAACACCGATATATCTGTATCTTTCAATTTTTGTTTAAAGGATTGCAAACTAGTAGCATTTACGGTTTCTCTAGGGAGAGAATTCCAGACATTAACAACCCTGTTACCGAAAAAATGCTTTTTCTCGTTTCTACGTCATGGAGCTGCCTGCAACATAAGATTATGACCCCGTAAACCCAAGTCTCCCCTAAACATAACATAATCCGTAAGGTCAACTTTATCAAGTCCATTCACTAAACGATAGCATTGACAGAGGTCAGCTTTAATACGGCGTAATTCCAACGTTTCAAGACCTAAAGTTCGCAGTCTTTCGTAGTACGATTTATTTCTTAAACCGGGAATTCTTTTCGTATACCGCTTTTGGACATTTTCGATCAAAATAATATCCTTTTTAGTGTAAGGACTCCAAACAGAGGAATTAAACTCGAGGATTGGTCTGACATACGTTACAAACATAGCCACCAAAAAAGCCCAATCCCGAGAACTAAAACTCTTAAAAATTGTATTAGCACGAGCCGATGCAGTAACATGGACTTTTTCACACTGCTCAGAAAACGTAAGCTTACTATCAAAGATGACACCTAGATCTCGAATACTGCCTACGCAGGGGATACCAACATTATTAATTTCATAGTTTCGACCAGGATTATTGAAACCAAAATGCATCATTACACATTTTTCCAGAGCGACTTTTAACTGATTTTCCTTTGCCCACCTAAAAACACTATCTATATCTTTAAGAAACTTCTCATAGTCAGCAGCAGTCTTACAGGGGAGATACAGCTTAGTATCGTCAGCATATATCTGGATTTTGCTAAACTCAACCCGATTTACAATTTATATACACCAGAAACAGTAAGGGACCCAAAACACTACCTTGTGGGACTCCACTCAATACTAAGCTTAAAATGAGCTTATAAATCCATAAATTAGCCAAAAATTCTTCTAAAAATTTCTTATTTTTTCTTGATTTAGACGGAGATCCAGCATCCAGTACCAATGGTTACAACAGTTTCAGTTGCTGCTGAAAACTTATACGGCACGATTTCTAATGCTCTGCAGCACTTATATTAAACATTCAGACGATTGCAACTTATCTCCTGCTAGTCTGGCATTTTTTAGGGTTTTGAAAGTGGGGGGGGGCTTCGCCCTAGGGGGGAAGTGGGGGGAGGGGGCATCCGAAAAGTGGGGAGAGGGGCGAGCCAAAGGCGAAAATATATATACTGAAATTTTTAGAGAAAAATTAGCATTATCAAGGTATATAAAACCGCAAAAAATGGCTGTTTTTGAGCTTAAAATGAGCATATAAGTCCATAAATTACCTAAAAATTGAGAAAATTTTTGAAAATTTGACCTCAAAAGCCTAATTTTTTGACACTTTTGGGCGACCCCCAGAAAAGTGAGTGGGGGCGGCATGCCGAAAAGTGGGGGAGGGCGAAAGTGGAGGGGCTCCGAACAGTGGAGGAGGAACCGAAAAGTGGGGGGGCCCGCCCCCCCCCCCCTCACTAAAAAATGCCAGCTAGTATAGGCTGTACTTCAGCAGCACTCTACTGCAGCGCAACCAGATGTAAATTATACTGCCAACGGAGGAAACTTATATGGCACGATTTCTAATGCTCTTCTGCAGTTATATGCAAAATTTCAGAAGATTGCAACTTATCTGTAGCGCAGCTAGATGCAAACTATACTGTTCGTGTAACTATACAAGAAAGAAAAATGCTCCTCCGGAGCATGGAAAAGTAATATGGGTGGGTGGGGTGAGGTTGCGAAATCATAGAGGACTAGTTTTGAAAACGCTTAATATGGGGCTAGGTTCTAAAAGACAGGAGGACTAGGTTGTGGGCGAACTAATATGGGCACAGCGTCGCCGAACAACCCATATTCGCGGGCTGTAAAAAATTATACAATCATCTATATCAATTTATAGACTTTAAATTATAGCTGTAGATTCTAAAATAGATGATACTAATCTATATCCGGCTATTCGAACTTCCATGTAATATAGTCAGACTTTTCCTTCGAGAAAGTCTAAGCTTACTGTTCATTTTATGCATTTATACAGCAACCCTGCCGGATTGAAGCAATCGTTTTACCGCCATATCCATGTTTCTGTTCGATACTTGTCATAGTCCAACGAAACTTAAGGTACACAGCTAGCCTAAAACTGCCTAGGCAAACAACTACGCATCTCGCAGATTACCAATTTAAAATTGTTTGACTCTACTGTTGACCGTTCTATATGCGAAAAACGCTGAAGCGAAGCGTAAATCCCGCCCACAACCTAGTCCTCCTGTCTTTTAGAACCTAGCCCCATATCAGGGTATTTTTTTACAGGGGGGGGCGGGGGGCCCCCTCGAAATTGACCTTGCCCCCCCCGAAATCGCCCCCTCCCGGGATTTTTGCTTCCCCCCCCCGGGATTTTTTGGAGGCCCAAATTTTTGCGAAAAATAGGCCAATTTTCAAAAAATTTCCGGCTTCGCCGGAGCTTTTTTCGAAAAAATATCTATTTTTAGCTTAAATCCTGGCATTTTTGAGAACTTTTTGCGCACCATGCAAAATACGCCAAAAAATACCATTTTTTGGCTCATTTTTGAAAAAAAATCTGCCCCCCCCCGAAAATTTCCCCCCCCCCGGGCGGGGGGGGGGGGCCCCGGGAAGCCCCCCCCCCCGAAAAAAATCCCAAAAAAATACCCTGCATATTAAGCGTTTTCAAAACTAGTCCTCTATGATTTCGCAACCTCACCCCACCCACCCATATACTTTTCCATGCTCCGGAGGAGCATTTTTCTTTCTTGTCCTCTTAGCACTTTAAAGATTCTCTGACAATATTCCAATGTTGTTAAACATTGGCCTTAAGATTAGCTCGTATGTTTCGGCAACATGCTCATTGAAACGAGCGTAGTCGATTTACTACATGTGCTCCCAACCAAAACGCCTACAAACGCTGTTTTAGGCCATTTGACCAGTGGTCAATAAGGGCCCCGAGGCCATAGTGACCAATCGTCACTTCCATCGGTTTCGGCAATATGCTCATTGAAACGAGCGTAGTCGATTTACTACATATGCCCCCAGCCAAAAGGCCGAAAAACGCTGTTTTAGGCTATTTGACCAGTGGTCAATAGGGCCCCAAGGCCGTAGTGACCAGTGGTCACTTCTGTCGGTTTCGGCAATATGCCCATTGAAACGAGCGTAGTCGATTTACCATTTATGCCCCCGACCAAAACGCCGAAAAACGCAGTTTTAGGCCGTTTGACCAGTGGTCAATAGGCCCCATAGGCTGTAGTGACCAGTTATGGGGGTGTGAATTTGATTTAAAACAGCCCTAAAAGTGCTGTGGAGGTTCGGGGTGGTAACCAAAAGTGGACAGAGATAAAGTAAAAAAATTGCGTCTGCCGTGGTGAAACTATGCCCAGGCTGCAGCTTGCCCCATGTGAGACCTTCAAGCCATAAGTGATATATAAGTGTTCGTACATGGGCAAAAATGTGGGGGTCGTAGGTGTGATTGGTGGTTGAGGGTAGCCCCCCCCCCGCCGTGTACCATCTGTTTTGTAAAATGTCCAAATCTGGCTTGCGGGGTCTCAAAAATCCGAAACAAAAATCTAATCTAAAACTAGTGATGGGCACCGGATGTTTTTTCATATCCGGATATCCGCCTATTTTGCGTTAACGGATATCCGGATATCCGGTTATCCGCCTATTTGTAATGAAATTGGTTAAATAAAAAATCAGATTTTGAAGGATTGATCCAAAAAGAAGGATTTGCTCAATGGTCACTCGAAAACGCCAAGGAAGACCTCAGAAAACGGGCTAAGTTAAAAGATTCCATGATCGTGGTTATATGAATGAACGTCCAAGCTGTGTCAGTATTTGTGTGTAATTAAGAACAGGGTTGCCAATCTCTGAAATCTAACTACTTCCCAGGGAAAACGAAAGGGAAGATTAGTTAAAATCTACAGTATAAGGTCAGAGTATCATTAATACAAGAAGAATAACATCATAAGTTAACAAACACGTTAGTCAGTTAAGTGGTCTGCAGGGAAATTCCTTAGTATTATCTCGCAGATTACCAATTTAAAATTGTTTGACTCTACTGTTGACCGTTCTATATGCGAAAAACGCTGAAGCGAAGCGTAAATCCCGCGAATATGGGTTGTTCCATATTAGTTGTGCTGGGCCCATATTAGTTCGCCCACAACCTAGTCCTCCTGTCTTTTAGAACCTAGCCCCATATCAGGGTATTTTTTTACAGGGGGGGGGCGGGGGGCCCCCTCGAAATTGACCTTCCCCCCCCCCCGAAAATGCCTTCCCCTCCCGAAATCGCCCCCTCCCGGGATTTTTGCTTCCCCCCCCGGGATTTTTTGGAGGCCCAAATTTTTGCGAAAAATAGGCCAATTTTCAAAAAATTTCCGGCTTCGCCGGAGATTTTTTCGAAAAAATATCTATTTTTAGCTTAAATCCTGGCATTTTTGAGAACTTTTTGCGCACCATGCAAAATACGCCAAAAAATACCATTTTTTGGCTCATTTTTGCAAAAAAATCTTTCCCCCCCGTAATTTTCTTCCCCCCCCCCGGGCGCGGGGGGGGGGGCCCCGGGAAGCCCCCCCCCGAAAAAAATCCCAAAAAAATACCCTGCATATTAAGCGTTTTCAAAACTAGTCCTCTATGATTTCGCAACCTCACCCCACCCACCCATATACTTTTCCATGCTCCGGAGGAGCATTTTTCTTTCTTGTCCTCTTAGCACTTTAAAGATTCTCTGACAATATTCCAATGTTGTTGAACATTGGCCTTGAGATTAGCTCGTATGTCGTTAGCTTATGCTAGCTTGTCCTCAACATAAATTTGTTTCAATTACATCGTGAGACGAGGGAATGGCTGTCACATTTTACCCACTTTAACAAGTGGATAAACACAGTATAATCCGTGGGATGGAACCGAAGACGGCATCCTCTGACGGCAACTTTAGTTTAATTAGCCGGCATAGCTTAATTTTTCGGCTTAATGATGGATGCGTTTCCAGTGAGTTAGCAGAGCATCCCGCAGGGTATTTGCAATAGGAAGGCTGCGATGTCGTACTGTTGCTATCATTTATAGGCACATTTTGTGGGTGGCATAATGACAAAAGGTGATAGCCTCGCCAAGGGCTTTCATTTGATACAAAACATGGCCTTTTGAAGACTTTCATTTTTGACCCACACCGGACCCACTGTGGGTGGGCGCTGTGGGTTTGGGTCACATCCGCCGATCTCGGCACTATGCTCACCGTGTTCAGCGACCCCGACTTACAATATATGGGTACCACCACAAGGCCTAAAAACGCCATTTTTAGTGACTTTTATCCCATTTCTAGTAAAAGTGGGACCGTGGTGACCACTGGTCACTTCCATCGGTTTCGGAAATATGCCCATTGAAACGAGCGTAGTCTATTTACTATATATGCACCCGACCAAAACTTCAAAACACGCTGTTTTAGGCCGTTTAACCAGTGGTCAATAGGGCTTCTAGGACGTAGTGACCACTGGTCACTTCCGTCGGTTTCGGCAATATGCACATTGAAACGAGCGTAGTCGATATGCCCCCGATCAAAACGCCTAAAAACGCAGTTTTAGGCTTTTTGACCAGTGGTCAATAGGCTCCATAGGCTGTAGTGACCAGTGGTCACTTCCGTCGGTTTCGGCGATATGCCCATTGAAACGAGCGTAGTCGATTTATATACTGTATATGCCCCCGACCAAAACGCCGTAAAAAGCTGTTTAGAGTGAGTTTTCCCAACTTTGATCCTGGGCAAGGAACCACGGGAGCCATGCTGACCAGTGGTCACTTCGCGCGGTATCGGCAGTATGCTCATCGTTTTCAGCGACCCTGATTTACTATATATGGGTACCACCCCAAGGCCGAAAAACGCCATTTTTAGTGACTTTTAGGCCATTTCTAGTAAAAGTGGGACGGAGCTACAGAGCGAAATTAAAAATCCCCCTCGTTACTTTGTGTGCATTGGCCGAAATATTCAAATAAAATAAACCAAACCGATCTAGCTGCTAGCCTGTGAAAAAAAGTCCACCACAACCGAAGTGCCAAAATAACGAAAGTCCGACTTTGGGGCCTTGGCACAGAGCCAAAATTGGCCAGGTGCCAAAATGACCAAAAAAAAGGTAGCATGGGGGGATACTGTCTACCAACATAACAGTAGTGCTGGAACAAAATGCCCACAACGTTCCAACACTTCGCTAGAAAATGCACTTCCGAAAAGCGTTATTCACCCAGATAAAAACCAAACGCAAACTAACTGTTGCCAAGTGCAAAAATTTGAAGTTTCGAATTCGAACCAAAAGTAGGTTCGACAGGAAAGTTTTCAAAAATTTGGTTTTTCCTCCTAAAAGTTTCGACCGAAAGACAGACCCAGGGGAACGGAGACAACCCTGCAGAAAAGGAGGGGGAAGAGGGAGGGAGTAAGCAAAAACAAAAAGGAAAATTATTAAGAATTAGGTAGGGGGTTAGAAAATTTAAGGTCAAAGGAGTTTTTAGAAAAAGGAAGACAAAGGAAAACTTACGAACGCGATGAGGGCTCTAGGGAGGGGCCCTCAAAAATAGACTGACTGTACGCGAAAAAAGCAAAACTTCCAACTGACTAGCCACATGATTCAAGTCTGGAAAACGTTTTGTCAGCATCACGTGACATACATGATCTATCTTTCCAGACTTGACATAAAATTTAGAACAATTTATATACATCGAGGATTTTTAGGGGATTTTGGAGAAAAATGGGAAAAGAGCGAAATATAAATATTGAAAAGGGGTGATAGCGCCGTCGCTATCACCCATATTGCACCTGCTTGTTGGGACCTAAAAGTTGGCTAAAATTTTGCCAAAAATGGTTGTTCTTTGAAAAGTTTTAAATATTTCTCAAATTTTTGTTTCAAATTCGCTTAAATCTAAAAACGTTCAGTGGGAGTGTTGAGGAAATGGTTGGGGGTACCCCCTTACACCTATGCTTAGCGGGAGTTTACTCCCCATCTCATTTCGGGTGCCGACCAAAATATTTCCGAAGTTTAACCAACTAAAGTTTCCTGACGTAAAACTATGACGTCCACCGAAACTCGAAATTTTTAAAGCTGGTCCTTTCCACTCCCAAGGCCCAAACTCCAAATTTCCCACTGAATCACTCTGAACACTTTGGAAATTCTGTCTGATTGAAGAATGCGAAGTTTTTAGATTTAGCAAAATATAGGAAAATATTGTTGAAAATCAAAAATACAACTTGTATTAAGCATATATATACAAATAATTTGATTTAAAACAGCCCTAAAAGTGCTGTGGAGGTTCGGGGTGGTAACCAAAAGTGGACAGAGATAAAGTAAAAAAATTGCGTCTGCCGTGGTGAAACTATGCCCAGGCTGCAGCTTGCCCCATGTGAGACCTTCAAGCCATAAGTGATATATAAGTGTTCGTACATGGGCAAAAATGTGGGGGTCGTAGGTGTGATTGGTGGTTGAGGGTAGCCCCCCCCGCCGTGTACCATCTGTTTTGTAAAATGTCCAAATCTGGCTTGCGGGGTCTCAAAAATCCGAAACAAAAATCTAATCTAAAACTAGTGATGGGCACCGGATATTTTTTCATATCCGGATATCCGCCTATTTTGCGTTAACGGATATCCGGATATCCGGTTATCCGCCTATTTGTAATGAAATTGGTTAAATAAAAAATCAGATTTTGAAGGATTGATCCAAAAAGAAGGATTTGCTCAATGGTCACTCGAAAACGCCAAGGAAGACCTCAGAAAACGGGCTAAGTTAAAAGATTCCATGATCGTGGTTATATGAATGAACGTCCACGCTGTGTCAGTATTTGTGTGTAATTAAGAACAGGGTTGCCAATCTCTGAAATCTAACTACTTCCCAGGGAAAACGAAAGGGAAGATTAGTTAAAATCTACAGTATAAGGTCAGAGTATCATTAATACAAGAAGAATAACATCATAAGTTAACAAACACGTTAGTCAGTTAAGTGGTCTGCAGGGAAATTCCTTAGTATTATCTCCTTGTGAAAAGCGGGCGCCTTTTTACTTGGATCTTGTTATCCCTGAATAGATAATAATCACAAGCGCTCGCACCCTAATGAAGAGCTGGTGCCTCTTCGCTAGGATTCAATCTTAGGCCTCTTACATGTACCGACCACCCAAAAAACTCGAAGAAAAGGTCCTAACACTATCCACAAAAACGTGTAATTCCTCTTCGTTTGCAGAGAATTATCTCAATGTTACTGTCAAATTTAATCATGTGAAGATGGTTCGTTGGTATACGGTAGTTACTATGTAGGATTAGCCCGAAATAGCAAGTAACCTGCAGTTACAAATGCATAGGTAACTGTGTTTAGACGTAGGTAGTCATGTCCAACATTATTTGACACTAATTTTCATTTTTAACAATCAGTTGAGGTTAAATTAGTTTTAGTATGAGTTAAACATGTTAATTAGGGTTAATTAGTATTAATTAGGTAATAGTTACGTAATGATCGAAATTTTATGTGGAAACACAACATAGGCTTAATCGAAAGGCAATTCGACGCTGATTCCAAAAAGGTAAATTTTATCTCTCAACTCCCAATATTAAGAAAGTTATGGTCAAAAATGTTTTAGTGAAGTGTTTGTCATTTCGTAATTTTAGTATTTCAAAATTTAGGTGTAACTTAACTAGGACTTACGTAACCCTTATGTTAAGTCCAGTCACGCTGTCTGGAAGGCTGTCCTCACATGAACTTTGGACTGGCCTTTAGTCCAGCAGGAGAATTGCCTCTCGAAAGGAGAGTTAATACACACCTTTTCTACATCCTATTGGTTCGAAGGGGGCCTAGTGGCCTCAAAAATAAATTAAATTGAAAGAAAAGAAACCAAACCTAGGTAGTTAAGTACGTAGAACACGACAATGTAATTTTTAGTTAGCTAGAATTTACGTAAAAATATCTATGTGCATATTTTTTCATCTTTTTTCCATTTTATTCTCTTCTCGGCTTTCGTCTTCCTGCTCTCGACTTGTTGGGAACAAGGAGTTTCCAGTAGCAGGGAACAATTGTTGCCGAAGACAAATGACCGGCACGCTTTGTTCTCGGCCAAGAGTCCAAGCGAGACTCACGAGTGAGGGGCCGAAAACAAAGGAATATTAAAACAATTTTAACATTAATAAACCAATTTTCTGATTCCATTTAAATTATTGACATTTCTCTTGTGTTACATAGGCCTAAGTTGGCCAAAATTCCACAACTTTCCGTTAATTTTCGAGTAAGTTAAGACCACAATTCCATCACCTATCCCTTTGGTTGCGTTTACGTGTAAACCCAAAACTTTTATAAAATTCGCCCAAGTTTCGACCCCGAAATCCATCAAAAAGGGACCAGTTGGGGGCTATATTTCCCCAACCTCATTAATCTGACCCCTCACCTGGTCTCCGGGCCGAAAAGAGCCCGGATCTTACATGCAAAAGATAGGAAACTTCTAGAAACTTCTAGAAGTTTCCCCCAAAATTTAAAGAAAGCCGCTTTTATTACCGGCTGTCAACGAGCTGTCCCTTGGCCGCCGATTTTCAAATTCTAGTCAGTGTTCGTTTAGGTACGGCCGAAAGCGGCCGCTAAAATGTCCCTCTCTCCCCCGTGTACTGCTTCTCGTGTCACTGGTGTGACATGGGAATATAGCAGTACACACCCCCAACTACAGAAAAATCTAGGGATCTCTCTGGCCTTCGAGCCAGAGAGGAAAACTGAGCTAATACCCGAACACTAACAACTTGAGCGGCCACATGGACCTCTTATGTCCGGCCTTATTCTGCTGACTAGGAAACAAAAAATTAGGATTTATACTGTGGCCCCTTTGGCCAAGTTTATATATGTGTGCCTGTATTTTGGCCTTTCGGCCTTTTTTCATGTTTCATGGCCGACTGGTCACCGTTTATTTTAAATCCAAGCCACGGCCAAGAGGCCAATATTTTGTGTTTTTAAACCTTTAAATCCCGACTTTTTAACACTTTCGGCCAGAAGGCCAATTTTAAGCTCTCTAGCATGATGGGCTTCTGAGCCAGTTTAATTTCTTTACTCGTTAATTTTATTATTATTTTATGATTTTAAATTCAGGGCAGTCCATGTAAACTCCTCCCGTCTGACGGAGGTCTTGAGACATGTTCTCTACTTCATTTACTTTCGTTTTTCTTCGCCAAGCCACGGCTCAAAACTATGTGTCTTTTCTAAACAAGAAAAGCTCCTTAATTTCCTTTCTCTTTCGTTGTCACTTTGTGGGTTTATTTTTGTAGTATTTAACGGGATTCTGAGTGGGACCTAATCTCTGAGTTTTGAGCTAGAGAGCCCCTTAATTACGGCTCTGAAATTCACAAGTTAGTTAGCAGAAACATTCTCCCCACAGCCGGCAACTAGGAGTTGCCGGCCAGGATTTTTGCAAAAGGCACTGCGTTACTTCAAAACAATAGTTCTGTATTGTGTTTTAATTTCAGCGTTAGGTCGGCTTCTAAATTGATAGGTATTAAAACCGTATAGGTCGTTTTAAAACTGATCTTAAAACATTGAGTTTACATCAATTTCAGTTAATTAATTATTAAGCAGTTTTGGGAGGAATGGCCGGCTTCCTCAGCTTTCTGTAGTTTTCAGTTAATGATGTATTTAGTCTACTTTAATGCTGTTGCTAGTAATAATTGCCGAGCAATTATTACTCACTGGCTTTCTCCAAAGTTTCATCAAAGTTTCAAACTCCAACTCTTACAAAATTCCTTTTATAAAGCAATTCTGCAGAATTGCAACAGCCCAAGCCCGAGCGCAGCAAAGTTTAAAGTTTATAGCCAAATATGCACATAGAACTAAGGGTTAGTTAATTAATTTGTATTGTTGATAGCTAGATATGTGTTGAAACAAATGTGTTGCTAGGGTGTGAATGCATTCCTAAATTTACGTAAGGCGGTTATTCGGGTAAACCCCTGATGGAGCGTGAGGTTCCGAATTTAACCAAGTTTCAGAAATGCATGATTTGAATGAATCTTGAATGTTTGTCCCACATGCTGTTTCGAGTGTTTGACGAATGAATGTCTCGATTAACTGAGCGGCAACTCACGGAAACTCCCCTTGTACGATAGGGGTTGTGAGGATTGCCACATCAGTATAAATGTTACTAAGAAACTGCCCAATTAATGATCTTCAGCTTCAAAGACGCTGACGGTACGGATTGTCCCAAATCTCAACGGTACGTCGATTCCCATCGGATGCATGGGATTTGTACGGCCGGACCCATAATAGAATTCTCGTTTTAGGTAGGACATAGTGTGACTGCGAATAAGTGTCTGTATGTCAGTTTGCCGAGTAATAATCGAGAGAGGGTGTGCCAGTGTGAGCGAGTATTCACTGTCGTGTCGTGTCCTGTGTAAATCAAGTAGTTAGCTTAATTCAGAGTCACGGGGACTCCCAGAATAGGCTCTAACTACTCAGTAGTCCTCGATTCGTCCGCGTAGGTAGTCCTGTGATCAAGGAGCGGACGAATCGCAAAGAAGGACTACGCGCTGATTTGCTTTGTAACCAGCTATACATAAGCAGCATACTAAATACCGGAAAATATACAAATAACAGTTGGATAGAACAATACTGTCAATCAGCAGATAAACTTTTGAAAGCTCCGTGAACCATCTTCTAATGAATTTCAGAAAAGTGGTAATTCTAAGAAAACAAACGTCTTGTGTTTAATGGCAATTTTGTACAGGAAACGGGCGCTTTCCTGCTCATCAAATGTCTAAAGCTCCCATTTCACGTTTAATTAATACAAACCAAATATCTA
>JASAND010014189.1:0-19899 GCA_030248195.1 Trissonchulus latispiculum
AGAATAATAATAATAATAAACATGTCCAGAACATAGGGTTCCAAACCCTTTGGAAAAGGGCGGGAACCCAATAACTAGCGCTACTGCAAGAATGTGTTGCCCACGTTATATTCCTTTGGGGTATAAATTTTGCTAGACACCTGTTAAACTGTTTCTGTTCAGGAAATATGTTCCAGGACTCAAAGAGCTTTCAATTAAGTACCATATTGCCCATGTTTCAACTATTTTTTGAATATCCGGTTTTTTCCAATCAATTTTCCAATCTGCTGTCATAACTTTCGCTAGAAATATTTCCAGAAAATATGGTAATGATAAAACTTGCCCAGCTCGACGAGCTCTTTCATTTAAGTACCATATCGATCACTTTTGGAGAAATTTTTCAAAATCCGGAATTTTCCGGGTCCAATATCTCGAAATCCGTAAATTTTCCAGAAATTTCGATTCCAGTTTCGAAATCAGCGTGGTCGAATTACCCTATGACCGACTTTTGAGCAAAATCGAACACAAAAAATTTTTGACCAAATTTTGGAATTTTGAAATTTCGCCTTGGTCCCCCCTTACTACCCGAAAAAATCCGAATTTTCAAAACCGGAATTTCGGAACCATCTGCTTCCGGGAGATGTCCTAGTCAAGGGCTTCAAAATAAGGTATCAACCACCCCTGTACCTCTTCTCAATCTCGAGATCTGGAGGGGGGGGACAGACGGATAATAATAATAATAAGCACAGACCAATAACAAGGTGTTGCCATTTTTTGGAAAATTTGGGCATTTACAATAAATCCTACCGTATCAACGGGTTGTCACTTTGCAGTGAATCGCCTCTGTGCATTGGCTTGGGCTAAAACTCAGTTTTGGAACATTTTCAGATTATAATTCTATCGCAATTTCTTTTTTTCCCTACGTCGCTGAGCTTTCGAATAAGTACTCATATTGACAACTTTTTAGACACTTTTCCAAATTTCCGGTTTTTCCGGAACTCCCGGATTTTCGTTTTTTGCCGTAATTTTCGCTGGACCATTTCCGGAAAAGTCGCACGAAGAAAAGTTGCTCAGCTCGACGAGTTCTTTCATTTGAGTACCATATCTGTTCAACTCTCGGAAAATTTTCTCAAAATCCGGAATTTTCCGGGCCGAATATATCGAAATCCGTAAATTTTCCGGAAATTTCAATTTCAGTTTCGAAATCAGCATGGTCGAATTGCCCTATGACCAACTTTTGAGCAAAATCGGAGACAAAAAATTTTTAAGTCCAAAATCTGGTTTTGGTGAATTCCCGAATTTTCAGTTTTCGGCTGAAAACTTTCGCTGGACGCATTTTCGGAAAATCTCGCAAGAAGGAATGTTCTTCGAGCTCGACGAGCTCTTCCATTTGAGTACAATATCGATTACTTTTGGAGAAATTTTCCAAAATCCGTAATTTAGCGGAGCGAATATCTCGAAATCCAGAAACTTTCCGGAAATTTCGATTTCAGTTTCAAAATAGAGTGGTCGGCTTACCCTATGATCAGACTTCTAAGCAAAATCGAAGACAAAAAATTTTCAGATCAAAATTCTGGTTTTCTTGAATTCCCGGATTTTCAGTTTTTCAGCTGTATAACTTTCACTAGAACGCATTTTCTGAAAATGTCGCAAGAAGGCTAAAGTTGTTCAGCTCGACGCAGCTCTTTCATTTGTGTGCCATATCGACTACTTTCGAGAAATATTCCCAAAATCCGGAATTTTTCTTTTTTTTTTTCTCTAAATCCGTAAATTTTCCGGAAATTTCCGATTTTTTTTTCTAAATCAGCGTGGTCGACTTGCTCTATGACCAACTTTTAAACAAAAATCGGAGACAAAAATTTTTAAGTTTTTCTGGTCCCCCACGATCTTTAAATTTCCGGGAGGGAATAGACCCTGAATCCGGGAGATATCTGGATGCCCTTACAAACGGGAGCACTTCAGGTCACCCTCCAATTCTGCGTGAGGTTTCCCGCTTTTTCTATCAACCGTCAATCTGGAGCTTTTTGGGGACACAAGGGTTGACCGAGGGAATGAATAAATAAATAAATAAACAAGCTTAGCGGTACGAATTAACTGCCGCTGTCATGTTTTCCTCTTATAAACTGAGATAAGTCAACTTATCCTACGATATTTTTTCCTGTTCTCTATGACAACTTTTTATCTACGTGTCTAGTTTTTCTCGAATGATATCCAGAGGGTGGGTTTTTCAAATTTTTTTATTTTGACACATTTTATCTGGTTTTTACTAGTTTTTAACCCTTCTTTTGATTTAGTTTCTCTTTTTTTGTAAATTATGGTGCTTTGGCTTTATTACAACTTTTTTGTGACTCCATGAGAGCTTTCGAATGATGTCGATATGAATCACCCACATGGACGTAGAGCTTCCCGTTCAGTGCTCATTTTGGCCGGAAAATTTTGCTTCATTTTTTACCATTTTCAGCCTCATAACTCAAAAATGGGAATGCATCTTGAGATTATTTTCTATTACAACTTTTTAAAAAACTCGTCGAGAGCTTTCGAATGATACCAAAATGAGCAGTGTTGAAAAACTTTCAAATTTGCTCATTTTTACTCATTTGAGTCATCCTAGGACGACTTATTGCCCCAGGGCTCTCCGCGCTCCGGGAGATGCTCAAGTTCGACATCCTTCAAAAATGAGGTATCAACTACCTCTCTACCCCTCTCCAATCTCGTGACAGGGGGGGGGATAAGAATCCAGAGAATGATAATAACACATCTCGGACATGTTCTGGGGTTACCGGGTATGTTTTTTTGTTGAAAAAGTGCAACTCCAATAAATAAAGAAACTTAGATATATCAAAGGCTTCGTCTTTTTTTTTCAAAAAAAATGCGACAACTCATTAACTACTGCTACCGTAAAAATGTGTGGTTTTTTTTTTTTTTTTCTGTTTATTTTCTGCCATAACTTTCTCTAGACTCACTTTCATAAAAATGTCGCAGATGGGAAAGTTGTTCAGCTTGACGGTTTTTTTCGTTTGGAGTAATTATATCGACCAATTTTTTGAGAAATTTTTTAAAAATCCGGAGTTTTCCGAAGCGAATATCTCGAAAATCCGGAAATTTTCCGGTTTTTCGATTCCAGCCTCGAAATCAGCGTGGCCGAACAGCTCCTATGACCAACATTTGAGGGAAATCGGAGCACAAAAAATTTTTAAGTACAAAATCCGGGTTTTCGTGAATTCCCGGGTTTTCAGTTTTTCGGTCATAACTTTCGCCAGACGCATTTTTATAAAATGTCGCAAGAAGGAAAGTTGTTCAGCTTGACGAGCTCTTTCGTTTGTGTACCATATCGACCACTTTTGAAGAAATTTTTCAAAATCCGGAATTTTTCCGGAGCGAATATCTCGAAATCCGTAAATTTTCCGGAAATTTCGATTTCAGTTTCGAAATCAGCGTGGTCGAGTTACCCTATGACCAACTTTTGAGCGAAATCGGAGACAAAAAATTTTTGACCAAATTTTGGATTTTGAAATTTCGCCTTGGTCCCCCTCTTTTTCATTCAGCGTCTCCGGATTCGCCATTCCCGGAATTCGGAAGGTATCGGACTGCCCAACTGAGGATCCAATGTCCTAGTCAAGGGCTTTCAAAATGAGGTATCAACCACCCCTGTACCCCTTCCCAATCTCGAGATCTAGGGGGGGGGACAGACGGATAATAATAATAATAATAATAATAATAATAATAATAATAAGCACAGACCAATAACAAAGTGTTGCCCATTCCTTTGGAAAAGTGGGCAACACAATAACACGACGAGAATAAGGGTTTGCCCTTTTCCTTCGGAAGTAGCGGCAAACCAATAACTATGGCAAATCTTGACAAAATTAGCTGATGGGATACAATTTACAATTTGGGATACAATATGTTCGGGACATGGGCAAATTTTCCAACTAACGGTTAGTTCCTGGTACCAACTGATCTTTCAAAACCTAAAAATCGGCGTCTTTCGACGAATTTTAATTTTTGAAATTTTTTTCAACCAAAGAAAAGTTCATGCCATAGTGGATCAAAAAATATATACATTGCTGTAGCAAAAATGTAGCGCTAAATCAGTATAAACAAAACAATTTCGCTCCATACATTTTTTGGTCAGACTTTAGTATGTCTCTCGATATGTCGCCTGGATGCCTTCCATACAATGTGTAATGAAGTGGCTAAGATTAGGCTCCAATTTTCTTTCCAATAGAATTCCGTTCCACTTTGGGTCTAACAAGACGCTGACTCTGGGTGACAACCACTTCGAGTACACGGAAGGTCGGCGCGTTTATCAGAGGAGATAAAGCACTGGATCCTCGAAAGGTGATGTGTCCAAAATCGAGGATTCCCTGCGGCCAACGGATTGGGGTTTTGTTCGTGAGTCCGTTTGATAGGAATAGGGCGTCTGCTGATCTTGTTAGCAAGCGGGGTCGACACTCTTTTTCCAGAGGATGATCTAGTTCAGTAACAATGAACTCTGTGGAATGGATCTTGATTGATAAATCAAGATCAAGAATCGATGATTGGTGACTTTGTAGGGCTCAAGGGGTCAGATTATAATCGCTTACTTGTTCAGGGGTCAGATCCGGCTCCAATGTCTTGATCAGGATTTGATGCCTTAGCTCACAAAACTGACTATAAGGCACTGCAGTTTATTGATACAACTAATGAGACTGATTATAATAATAACAATAGTGAGTTCAGTGATTATGATTGAAAAGCTATGGACAATACGAACGGCAATTTACAATACAAATCGATAATTATAATTACCAGCCAACAATATAGTAGTTTGCCAGAGTTGCCAGTACTCACTTTACCCAAATTAGTAATTATGGATAGGGACAAGGTTTTGACTCTTCAACTCAGCTCAACTATTTCTTTCTTTCTTCCTCTTGTCGTCTACCAACTGAATGCTAAACCCATCACTAAACTCTGCTGTGCAGTCCCTATATGCTTGTGTTCGTGCTTTAGATTAAAACTCTTTGTCCGTCCTCCTTACCAAGGACAATTAACAAGATCAATAAAACACGTTAAATTAACTAAATTAAAAGGGTTAGTAGTGCAAGATCCCGGTCTATGGCTGAGCCCGAAATGCCAGTAACAATAGCACTTTCGGATGCTATTCGGTCACCTGGGGGGACAATGCAAGGGTCGGTCCGGTTGGGGGTTTCCTGGTCCGGTTATGGGGTTAGTGCAAGTTTTTTTATTTAATCTCTTCTTTATTCTTCCTGTCTAACCACTCAGTGCAGAGCGATGGGCATTTCCAATCCAAGTAGAGCAAGAATAACGGAAAGCAGCATTTTAAAAACAATGTAACGAAGTAGATTCAATTTGATTATGAACGTTTGAAGTTTTGTGACTGGTTTTAGGTCCCACAGATGATCCGGTGCAATTCCCAAAACTATCTCTACCTCAAATGTCTATATAAAGCTCTGATTCAACTAGAGCACCTACACTGAGATCCGAGTAATGTCCACTTCCGATTATAGCTTGTTTCCAACTGATCAACACTGGCTCTTCGACCTTCCGCAGATAACAGATAATTCAGGACAGATCCTTAATTGACTAATCAGAGATATGATTCGGCTAATTCAGGCAGGACTGGCTTTTCGCTTTTCCGCACCTGAATCAAATGGGTTAAAACCCATTAGTACAAGTTATAGGTGCGGGATTCGAACCCAGCAACCATTACTCACATCTTTGGCTTTCTGAACATGAATTAGACTTATAAACTTGAGTTTGTTGTAAAAACTTGAAAGTTTGGCGAGAATATTGTAGTTTTGGGTAGTTTTGACTATATCACTGCATTAGAAATTAATTTTGAGGCGAAATACCATTTTTCGGGCAATTTCTTGCACTCTTGTACAAGAAATTGTGATTGTAGTAGGATTTCACCTTGCATATCTTGCTTCTGCGCAATTCAACTCAGAAACGCGAATTTGGGACTTTTCTACGCCTTTCCGAAACAGACAGATATTTATTTGTCTTGAAACACGAAACGTTAATTTGTTTAGACGTAATCGAATCTAGGACCTTTCGTTTTCTAGGTCCGAACAAGGAAGGTGACAACTTCCTGCTTGTGGCAAACATTATCTAATTACAAAAGAGTTAGCGCGCAGATTTGATAAAACTACAATAATTAGGTTTAAGACCTCCAATTTCCTGGGTCCTAAACGAGGAAGGTAACAACTCCCTGTTTCAACAAGTGTTGAAGTTTGGAAACTGATTAAATTCATGAACTTTGGTAATTTTGCATTTATTGGAAGAAGCTATCCATAATGTCTACGTAACTAATTGTTATTTTACTTATTTCAGGTACATTGTTGATTATTACTTAATATTAATTAGAACTACCGATTAGTAGATGCTTATTATTGCCATTTGCAACCAATCATGGTGAACCAAGTTTGTAAGAACTATCAGCTGAAGAAGGTGGATCTCTTACTCCTGCTAAATGTTATATAACAGAGTTTAGCTAGATTTATCTTTAAACATAGGCACTGACATGAAATGGTGCCAGACCGTCATTGCGGTCATAATTATGAACGGAATTTGCATTGAATACGACTGAACCAACTGAAAATGGCAATAACAACGTGTTGGTCATGAACTAAAAAGATGATAGTTGTCATTATTACGAACAAAATATAGGTTAAATATAGTTAATTTGACCGAAAATAGCAATAACAATATGTATTGATTTCAAACTAAAAGGAACGGTACTGAAAACTTTAAAACCACCTCCATTATTTGTCTTACGTACTATTCTCATACGTTTCATACGGAATTTGCAAAAACAACAGTTCTTAAATAGATAATGCATTAATTTTGCGTGAAAATCAACTACTGGAGAGATTTCCTTCATGCGATTCGTCCGCACTCTTAACAAAGAGTGGCCTAGGCGGGCGAATCGAGGATATCCCTTTTCCGACTGATAAGGGCCTAAATACGGGGTCCCCGTGACCCTAGATGCCTCGGTCTGAACCTCATTTGCATATTTGCTATATTGGACTTAAACCTAAATTGCCTACGTAATCATGCATTCACATACTTCCAGACATGCATACAAGACTTATCCACTAGAACTACATTACCTACCTATTATTTTCCTGCGTACTATGTGAACCTTGGTATAATTTCGGTGTTTCACACATGCCACATGTACAGTCAGTTATCACGTAGTTACACTGTCACGTTCCTAATTATGGTTATAAGTCGCACCACGTAAACCTGGAACAATCACAGATACATTTCTACATTACAAATAACCGAATACTTAGTTACGTGATCCAATTTCTTAGCCAAACAAAGTTCGTACAGCACTTAAACAATTATTGGGATAGCTACTTAATGACCATTTATACTGCACATATACAACATTTATACGACCTTGAACTGCTAACTAAGAAACAGTTATGCTACACTTAAACCGCATTTATAATACCTAACTCGGACTAGTACACACCCGTACAAAACCCAGGTACTTTTATTCACATGAATCACAAGTATACCTCTTTTCCTGCCTATTACCTGAGCATTATTCATTTCTGGCAGAGCTCACAACCCTCATCGGACAGAAGGAGTCTATGTGAGTTACCCTCATACAAGCAAGGTCACAGAAACTATTATACGCACATTTACGCACACAAACACACACTCAACATACAGTTCCCTAACTAACTGCTGCCTGACTAATCTTAACCACAAACATGGTTATATTAGCAATTTAAACAAAATCTAGTTCCAAATACACTTACTATTCTAATTTCTTAGCTACTATTTTAAACATATTTTAGTGATATTATGCATACGTCAACATTCTCGCCGCAGAAAGCTAACCTGAAGTACCCCACAACGGGATAGTTTGTGCACGCTAAGCTAACCGGATGTAGGTGACAACTGGTCAGTTAGCCTTAGCTTGCATAGTGCTTTTAATAGCTGTAACTAAACAACTGTCACCTACATCCAGTTAGCTTAGCGTCCACAAACTAGCCAGTTGTGGGGTACTTCAGGTTAGCTTTCTGCGGCGAGAATTTTGACGTATGCATTAACTGCTAATTTTTAAAGAAACTTTGTTGAGAAATTGGTGCGAGTTTTAAGGCTTTTAAAACTCGACTTATAGCGCAGAACTTTTGAGAACTTTGTACTATTTTGAGGAATTTTGAAGTTTAGAAAGCCACGTGAGTAATGATTGCTAAGCAATCATTACTAAACAAAACTACTAACAACAATTAAATTAATTAATGGGGAAGCTGGTCATTCCCCGTGAAACGCTTGATTATTAATTATTTAAAAATGACAGGTTAAACTTGCAGAATATTTTGAGAACTCGGTTTTAAAAATTCATTTCGTATTTCTGTGACCTATTAGTTTTCAGTACCGACCTACAACAAACACATAGATTACGGACAGTGAGTTTTGTGACTTAACAAAGTCATGGTAAAACAATACGGCCGGCAACTCCTAGTTGGTGAGTGTTCGTGGTAGACTCAGTCTCTTTTCTGGCCCGAAGGCCAGAAAAGTCCTATTCTTTTTACCTAACCAGGGGAGGTGCGTTTGGATTCCCCATGCAATAACAATTGCACTGGAGCGCACCAAGGGAATGGAAGCAACCGCTCTCGGTTGCACTCAAACGAACACAATCAAGAAAGAGACCGAGCTGACAGTTTTGGGACCGAGCTGACAGTTTTGCTGACAGCTCGGTGACAGGTCACTAGCGAGTTCGGGGGTTGACTTTTACTTTGACTTTAAGGCAAAGCTTCTAGAAAGTTCTAGAACCTTCTAGAAGCTTGCCACCTTTTGCACTTGGTGCGCAGCGGCGGGGTGAGCCAGCTGGTCACTGAGGGTCAATATTAATGAGATTTTAAAATTATTGCCCTCCAACTGACTTTTTGATGTATTTCGGGTCCTGAATTTTAGCAGAATTTTGGAAAACTTTCTTTAACACATAAACGAAACCAAAAGGACAATTTTATGAAATTTTACAACTTTGACTATTTATTGCGCAAATTACATAATTTTTAAGAAGTTATAAATCGTATAATTACATAATACATACCTACGTACGTAATCCTAGCTACTTGTTGTTAAGATGTAATTATTAATAGAGGACAACGACCCCCTTCTTGTCATGACTTTGGCTGAAACTAAGTTAAAATTCCCTTTCCTCCTTGTTGGCCTTGTCTTCGGCCAAAAGTTCAAGGGGAAGACAACTGTTGGGCCCTAGGAGAGAGGCCCAACAGAGTGAAGAAAAAGAAGAAAGGAAAGAAAAGGTTTGACTTAAGTCAAACCAAAACAAAAACCTTTTTAGAACACTAATTTTTGGAGTGTTAAGGTTACGAAACAAAAACGTAATCTTAATAAAAACATTTCATTTATAACTTTCTTAATTTTGGGAGTTAAAAGGTAATTTTGGGAGTTAAAAGGTCGGGTTTGGATTTTCGGAATCAGTACCAAATTCTCTTTCACATGAGCCCAAGTCATGTTTCCACCCAAAATTGCCAAAATTAACCAATTATTACCTAATTAATACTAATTAACCCTACTTAGGCTTAGCTGACTACGTACTTGGCTATTTTATGCCTATAATTGAACCATCTTCCAATAATTGTTGTTTCTAGTGCGACTCTCTTGATTTATAGTGGATTTTTACGACTAATTTTCAGTTTAATGGACATGTAAATTTCCTATCACAGGTTGGTAGTTTCCTGCTAATTCATGTTCAATCAATGACAAACGTACAAAGTGATGAAAAGGGGCCAGTTTTGACTCAGATTATTAGTGACAACTCATTAATACGCTTAAGATTAGTCAAAATGTCAATATTACTCTTCGTGGGGAGTAACAACTCACTGATTATCTTTAAGATTTATCACGATACTACCGTTTAAGGTCGAGTGGAGTGACAACTCCGGTTATTCGGGAATAGGTGACCGAATTAACCCTTTCGTTTACGACTTCTAGATTAATATTGTTAGTAAATTAAACGATATTTAAACTTAATTACACTTAAAATCGTCATTGGGACTAAAATTTCTAAAATTGAGTACAAACCGTGCACCCTATTTAAGAATTTTCCCTTAATTTTGAGTGCTAGCAACTCTGGCTTGGCAGACATAAAACCATTTATACAATTAATGCTTGGACATTATTAAATAACTACATTCCATATTGATGATTGTCGTCAACTTCACAAATCCATGACATAGGAGTTCTTCTCCGCAGATTGATTAGTTGAGACTACTTTTTGACCATTTTTTGGTTAATTTTCGCCTCAAGGTTTACTAATTCCATTACAAATGGGAGGATGCAGGGAGTCCATCATGTGGCCTTTGGGCTCCGGGTTATCTAACCTCCATTAAGGGGGGGGGTCCATTTGTGGGTCATTTTTTCGACTTCTACGATCTCGCTGATTTTCACATATCTTATTGTTCAATTGGTATATTTTAACGAGTTTTCAAAATTAAAGTCGTAACTCTTACGGTTGTCGAGTAATTTCAACTCAAAGTTGAGATTTCATGTGTTAAACATGAAATTTAAAAAGTTGTCATTTTTTGCGTGTGCCAAAAAAATTTTCCGATAAACGTTGATGAATCTGGCCAAATTATATATCAACATAACGTTAAAATGTTAAACTGCGGTACCCTGGAATTAGAATTTTAATTTAGGCCTTTAAAATTCTTTAATTAATTTTTAAAGGAATAGAATTTGACTTGATGCGAGAAAGTCGAAAAAATGACCCAAAAATGGACCCCCCTTAAGTGTTCTTGTGTGATGCAGTGCAGCAATTTGTTCTTCGACGCTCCAATCCGCTAGCGCAGATGGGTGAGACCAGAAGCAAACCCGGAGGTGTGCTCATTTTTGAGTGCGTGACTCGTGCGCACCTAGCACTTCTTCGCTGGGGGTAGGCGATCATGTTGCAGGGTACTCGTTGATCCCTATGGAGCGGATGCCTCTCCGCTGGGAACTCAGCGCCCTCTGTTACCGAAGCGGATTAGAGTTCGTGAGTTCTGGAGTAAGACAGTACATGGTAGAGATGAGCATTTCGACCCGTCGGCCCGGCCCGGGCCGACATCCATTTGTTAGCGGGCCGGGCCGGGCCGGGCCGACAAAATTTTATTACTGCGGGCCGGCGTGGGCCGAAACGGGCCGGATCGACTATAGAAAACGTTCTAAAATCGCAAAAATTAGCTAAATATCTACTCATTCTGTCTATTTTACAGCAAAATTTAACATTTTGTAGCATAATTTAGCGTTTCCATATTGCATTTGAGCCTTTGAAATGATATTGTTAGTAAACTTTTGGAAATTTTCTTTTGGCGGGCCGGGCCGGGCCGGGCCGAAAAATTTTGCCTGCGTGCCGGGCCGGGCCGGGCAAGATTTTGGAGTGGGCCGGGGCGGGCCGGGCCGAAAAAATCCGGCCCGTGCTCATCTCTAGTACATGGTCCCACAGCTTTTACGCCTTAATGAATTAACCATTCAGCTACGAGGCGACCGATTCAGTTTTCGTTAGCTTATTACTTTAGCTTACACTGTACAAACGAAAAGCTGAATCGAAAAACGTACTTCAGATTATTTCTCTACTTTCGAGAAAACAGCTGTATGCAAAATATTTTGGTTCCTCTTGGTTCCCCTAAAAATACTTAAAAACTTGATGTTTTTGAAAATCTTAAACTTTATTACCATTCACTCAAATGTGTTGGAATGCATCAGCATAAAATTGGGATCTAAATTGATCAATTGTTGCTAAAGGTTCTGGGAGGAGAAATTGTTTTCTTCATCCGTAGATACCATTCAGGTATTGTGCAATGAAGGTTAGTGCATGTGATATATGATCAGTAAAACCGAATTTATTTTGGGGTTGGTTAGGTAAAATCGAGGTAGGAGAGTCCCTCTATTGTGGTCCTTTGCATTATCCTGTTTCACCATGCTTGGTATTAAGGGGCGGCTCTGGAGCAGAAATAAAGCATTCTGCGCCTTATGAAAGTGATGGCCAAAATGGCCAAAATTAGAGCACTATTATATGTGTTTGAGATTCCAGTTCAGAGAAAAAAATTCGTTTAACGTATCGTCTTATCGTCTTCTTATTTATCTTTACTCTGACTAGCTTACATATTCTTCGTCTTCTTCTTCTGATCCTGGGTCGTCTGAGCAGGCTCAATATGACTGAGACGGACGGATTCGGCCCACATCCCGGAGGAAACCAACAATAACCGAGACGGGCTCCCTCGATAGTACTTCCAGGTTCGGGTTTACCTCAAGCCACCTGGATCTAGGTCCACCCAAGGCCGGGCAGTGTAGGATGAGATGTTCAAGGTCATCTTCGGCAGACTGGCAGTCAAGGCAGATGGGCGAGCCCGCCTGACCAACCCTATGCCGATAGCTGTGGAGGATTTGGGAGGGACCCTTGCAACGTAGTTGTGAGAGTATCGTTCGTTCTCGTCGACTCAGGGGGGCTTCCAGGTGCTGTTTGACCGGTTGGCTTCCTTCACAGACTCGCTGAACATCGGTATTAGATTTCGCTGAACTTCGCTCTGATGTATCGTTTAACAGGTGCTCTAGCTGTAGTGAGATCAGTTGCACACTCATCTTGGCGGGCTCCGCTAGCCCGACTGGCGGCAACGTCCGCAAGCTCATTTCCGTGGATACCAAGATGACTTGGCACCCACTGGACGGTAAGATGGTTTTCTAACTCGCAGGATATTGATTAGGCTCCAGATTTCGATGGTGATAGCCAATTTTTGGGTATTTGGGCCTGACATTAGGTGCTGGATGGCCGAATTCGAGTCTGTGCATATCCTGATTTCACGATTTCGGACTTGTTGAGAGACCACCCATTTGATCCCCATCCGCAGAGCTTGCATTTCTGCCCTGAAGCTTGAGCAGATTAAGCCAGCAGAAGAGTGGAGCTCAGTAATCAGTTTGCCATCACCGTCACATAAGATGGCAGTGCTTCCACCATTCCTGAACGAGCCCTTTACAGACCCATCTGTCCAGATGTTAAGATCTGAGGGTGGGAGTTTGGACAGGGTTTCCAGTGTGGTGGTCCGGTCCTGGTCCGCAGGTTTTTCGGTGGACAGTCCTTTTTGCATGGCAGCTGTTTGTGGAGAGAGTCGTTGAAGGTGACGTTTGCTTCCTTAAAATAGGATCCTGACAGGGCCGGGAGGGTAAGTGGTTCGACTGGTACGTTGGACAGGCCGATGTCACTGGCATATTTCTCCCCACGCGGCCTCCAGGAGTCCTGTGATTTCAGGCGTTATCGGACAGCGTGGGTGGCCGCCGCATACCGGGGATTATCTGGAGGCAGTCTGATGGCATTCGGATAACCTGTCGCAGTGAGTTCTTCCGCACGTAAGCTGATTGGAGGCAGGCCAGATTCCAGCAACAAGCGACCGGTCGGAGTAGATCTGAGACAGCCAGTTATCTTTCTTGCCGCGGTGTTCTCTATCCTCTCCAGTCGCTCGTTCCATGAGGCTAGCGTGGATGGATGCCAAGATCCCATCGCATATTCAATGAGTGATCGGATGTAGGCGATATAAGCTATCCTGAGATCTTCATTCGGTGGTCCCCAGTGTCTGCTGATGAGGGCGCCCAGGATAGCCAGTCGTGGCATACACCGGGTCTTCAGATTCCGTATATGTTGATTGAAGTTGAGTTTCCAGTCTAATGTGATTCCTAGGAATACCGGGTTCGGATCGAATGGCAGTTGTTGGTTAAGTAGGGTCAGCTTTGGGATATGCTTGGCCTGGCTGTTCTGGGTGGTGAAGATGCAGCACTGGCATTTCCCGACGTTGATGTTCAGTCTCCACCTTTTGGACCATTCTTCAATGGAATGGAGGGCACGCTGCAGTCTGGCTTCAGCCTTTTCAATATTTGAGTCTGAAGCCCACAACGCCAAATCGTATGTGTAGATAGTTGCCTCCACACCTTCGGGCAAGTGTTGGATTATGTCGTTAATGAAGACGATGAACAGCGTTAGCGACAAGACTGACCCTTGTGGAACTCCTTGGCAGAAGATTTTTGATTTTCCCTTCCTTCCATTGAATCTCACACTTCCCTTCCGGTCCAACAGGAATTCGTGGATCCACTTCACACAGCACAGGGGTACCCCGCTTCTTCTGGGTTTCAACAGTAGTGCCGGCCGGAGGACAGCATCAAATGCCTTTGCGAAGTCAATCAGCGCAAGGACAGTGCGTTTCGCCGGTGGCTTCTGCTGAAAGCCATCCGTGATAGATTGGATTATTTTTCCAATTTTGATCTTCCGTTCCTCTTAGTCCTCTGAATCCGGCTTGCCGATGATCCAGACAGTGGGCAGATTCTAGGTGGAACTGTAGTCGAGCTTGCACCATTCGTTACATCAATTTAGCTGTGCAGCTGGTCAGGCTCATCGGACGGTAAGATGAGATTTCACTGGCCGGTTTGCCCTTTTTCAGCAGCGGAATGTTGGTTGCTTCTTTCCTGCGGCGCGGTATCTGATTTCTGCGCCAGGATTCGTTGAGCAGGTTCAGCAGGTAGATTCAGCCAGCGGCAGGCAGATTTCTGAGCATTTCATTTGCTATCAGATCCGGCCCAACTCCTTTTTTCTGCTGCAGTTGGCGCATGGCGCCTTCCGATTCCAGTTCCGTGAAAGGATTGCACATGATTGAATTTGGGTTTGTTGGGCAGTTGCATGACTGTTGAAAGCTCTGTTTGTTTTCCAGATGCACCAGCCTGTCCGGATTTTCAAGTTTCACATAGCTGATCTTCGCGTATTCCTTGCTGAAAGCATCTGCCTTCTGCTGATCGGAGTGAAGCAGGGAACCGCCGTGAGACATAGCCAAATCAGGATTTTGCTTGGATCTTCGGCCGTCCAGGGCATGGATAGTTCTCCAGATTTTTGTGGGGTCTGTTTTTACGGATAGGCTGTCGGCGAATTTGCTCCAGGCCTGCTGCTTGGCTCTTGAGATGATCTGGATGGCTTCCTGTCGCATTCGGGTAACTTCAGGCTTGGCGCTAGGATCATGCCTGGCACGCTGGCGGGCTTCTTTGCACCGCTTCACCGCGGCCTCGACTTCAGGACACCACCATGGTACTGTATTCCCAGGCTTCAGTACTGGTATTGACCGCTTTGCAGCGCTGATGATGGCTTCTGACAGGAATTGATTCGCTTTAT
Organism: Trissonchulus latispiculum; assembly: GCA_030248195.1. Lineage (NCBI taxonomy): Eukaryota > Metazoa > Nematoda > Enoplea > Enoplida > Ironidae > Trissonchulus > Trissonchulus latispiculum. The sequence goes on from JASAND010014189.1 coordinate 15,152, forward strand.
GCACGCCAGCCAAATGTGGAGGTGGGGCATGGCGTATTCGTTCTTCAAGCAGCTGTTTGAATTTAGGCCAATTGACCTTTCCGAAGTTGAATCCTTTTCTGTTTTTCACTTGGCCAGTCCCCGTTCTATAGTGCTGAAACTGACACATTATGGGTAGATGATCGGATAGCGAATCATTGAGCACTTTCCAAGTGCAGATGGGCAATCTGGAGGAGTGGACGATCGTGAGGTCAGGGGCAGTTCCACTTTCCTGAGATGTGACGCCCGGACGCGTCACCTCTCCGCTGTTGAGTGCCGCCATACTTTCTTCGGCAAGAATGTCACCAAGTTCATCGCCTTGGCGCCCGGGTTCCCAGGTCGTAGAGTGAGCGTTACGAGCGTTAAAGTCACCGGCAATGATGACATTTCGGCCGGTAGGGGAATTGGTGGAAGATAGATATTCACAATTGTTATATCGCCTTCCTTCGTATGCAGCTTGATTTCCAATGCGTCGCTGTTATTGTCTGCAGGGGCAGTCAGGGCGGATTGGATTCGGCTGTATTTCAGTCCATTTCTGATTAGAGTCAGAACACCGCCCCCTTTGGGGGGGGGGAGGTTGGCAGCAAGTCCGGCGCTTCGGTTTTGCCATTTACATAGCTTAGCTTACATAGCCATAGCCATAGCTTACATATCACTGACCCTTATTATAATTAGTTTCTCAATTGATGAGTCTTTAGTGTCTTGCCAAAAATATACATCAATATCATTATAGGAATACTTTCACCTGCTGTACAAACCCGAAGGCGATCCTTAAAAAACGACGCATTCGCCTACCTAAAGAATAATATCTTAAATTGATGCTTTAAAATGGACTCCTGCCTGTAGTAACTGTGTGTTAGATTTGATCTTGCATTGTATGCATTCTAAGTTGGAACACAGATAGGTGATATAAATAGTTGCGAGGCGTGAGTGTGATAATTTGATGTGCATTCCGGTCTGCCGGCGAGCGAAATTTCACAACTCCCTCCGTCCGCATCAAACCTTCGCAGGAAGGCTGGGTCTGGCTTCCTGAAATTAATAAATTGCAATAATTTATTATTAGATTCAAACTTAAAATTGTTAAGTGTTTTTATCGCAGGACTTTCCTGTCTTTCTATTTATAAGGTGCTGGTATCGCTTTATGTATGACCCTATAGGCTTTAATTCGTTGTGGCAAGAGCTTTGAGCTTACTATAGATGATAGAAATTGGCGAATACCTTCATAGGACGAGTTTTTATGCGTAGGGTGCAGCTATCTATGCGGCGTTTCTGTAGCTTTTGCCAATCGTTCAGTACAAGCAAAAGAGTACCGCAGGTCCTGTTTTTCAGGGCCCAAAAACGGCCGATTTTCCAAAATTCTGACTTTAGAAATTCGCCAAAAATCCGTCACTCAACAGAATTGCACCAAACCAGACAGCTGCACTCTGCGACATGTCACTAACATGTGTGCAAAGTTGTAGTGCTGTATCATTTATACAACGAAACATTTTTTGCCACAAAATTTGTAACCTAACTTTTTCATTTCCTATGTGTAGCACATGCCGAGGTCACCTTTGAAGGGCTCTACAGAATGATAGAAGCAATATTACGCAAAACGCACTTTTCTTGAGGACTACAAAATATGTAAAATCAGCAGAATCGTAGATGGTCGAAAAGTCGACGAAAAAGTGACCCCCTCCTTAATTAGTTTAACAATAAACATCGGAGTTTACATCAACAAAATGAGGTAAACGCGGGCCAGCAGGCGGATCCACGAAGGATACAAGGCATTAATCATAAAGAAATAATGAAAAACTCCTGCCTGCAGTCACTAAGACCGAAGCCTTAGTCCGATCATGAGAGAGCCAAATTTCTAACGGGACGCAAGTGAAATTTAGCGGGACGCAATGTTGACGCAAATCCAAAAACCAAAAAACCCTGGTTGTGACATGTTCAGTTACTTTAGCTGGTATTCTTCTGATTAAGTCTTCTGATTTGAGCTATGTTCAAAGATTTTCTACAACTGTAATGGCACTTGGTTTTAAAATGTAGCGTAGAAGAACTAGAAACTAGAAGAAGAGTTTATACTGTCTTGAGTTATCATCATTGACTATTCCACGTTCTATAGGATATCTGATGATGTCGCTGCCTAAAATTAGTTTGTTTTTTCTATAGATCGCTGCCCAGATATTGATCAGCCTATTTCAACAAGCTTCCTCTCCAGGCGGAAACCGTTGGCCTTGAATATGCCCGAGTCCTGTCGGAGAACCAAGCGTGTGTAGACCGCTTGGTAAGATCTACAGTAACATTTTCTTTACTGGCCGAAACAGATTTTCCTGTTTTAATCTGGCAATCATTTCAAAGCCGATACGAACAAGGTTTCTGGAATTGAGCTGCTACTGTTGGGCTATGAGTTACCTCATTGGAGCCACGGTCATCATTGACATAATAACATCCATAGGTTAACGCGGGGGTGGGTCTGGGGGGGTCCAAGCCCCCCCCCCCAACCCGGACAAGGTACAAGCCATATCGCCGTCGGGGACAAGGGGTAGCGAAAAAATGGCCAAGGAGTAACCGAAAACAGCCGGAAAAAATTAGTTTTACAGCAAAATTTCAAAAAATTTCCGGCGTCGCCGGAATTTTTTAGCTAAAATGTTTAGTTTTTTGTAAAAAACGGGCAAAATTTCGAAAGTTTTTCCAAAAATTGAGGATTTTTTGCAAATTTTAATAAAATTAGCGTTAATTTTTCAAAAAATTTTGAGAAATTTTTCTTGAGGTACAAGCCCCCCTGAAAATTTTTGTTCAAGGTACAAGCCCTCTGAAAATTTTTTGGGGACAAGCCCCCCCCAAGACCCGACCCTATGTTAATGTATGATAACATCAGACATCGGACATGGCATTTCGCAGCTGTTCAGAGTTGCAATCTTGGATCGCTCACCCGTCTCAATCGCCTTGAGCTGGATGGAAAGAAATTTGGAAAATGACGACGTGGGTGTACCTTTCCAGAATAACTTTTATGGCAGGTACTGTCCGACTGTAGAGCAACCGATTTCCGAAGCAGAATTTAATCAGCTGTTGACAATGCGTTACGGACACCCCACTCATCGAAACGACGGTGCTTACAGATTACTCCGATTGCGTACTGAATAGTCAACAGTTTAGAGATGAAATATGGATTTATTGCACCACCACAGTTCCACCAGCAAATACCATGTTAAACAGCGCTGTATCTCTGATCACCCTGGCTTGCCGGTGGACGTGTCCAATGTTCCTTTTTCCGAGGATAACTGAGCATTTTCGTATTTTGTGTGCTGCTAAAGGTGTTTGTGTCTAAAATGGATAAAAAGTTGTAAATTATTGCGTGCTTAATAAGATTTTTTATGAAATTCTACTGATTGAAAACTTTAAAACATTAACACTTAGCACTAACCAGTGAATAATTAGATTTGTGTTAACATGAAAATATGTTCTCATTCTATATCCGAGTATGTTAATTTACGGAGAAATTAATTTAATTAATTTGATGTGCATTCCGGTCTGCCGGCGAGCGAAATTTCACAACTCCCTCCGTCCGCATCAAACCTTCGCAGGAAGGCTGGGTCTGGCTTCCTGAAATTAATAAATTGCAATAATTTATTATTAGATTCAAACTTAAAATTGTTAAGTGTTTTTATCGCAGGCGGCCTTTCCTGTCTTTCTAGTTATAAGGTGCTGGTATCGCTTTGTGTATGACCCTATGGGCTTTAAATCGTTGTGGCAAGAGCTTTGAGCTTACTATAGATGATAGAAATTTGCAAATACCTTCATAGGACGAGTTTTTATGCGTAGGGTGCAGCTATCTATGCGGCGTTTCTGTAGCTTTTGCCAATCGTTCAGTACAAGCAAAATAGTACCGCTGGTCCTGTTTTTCAGGGTCCAAAAACGGCCGATTTTCCAAAATTCTGACTTTAGAAATTCGTCAAAAATCCGTCACTCAACAGAATTGCACCAAACTAGATAGCTGCACTCTGCGACATGTCACTAACATGTGTGCAAAGTTGTAGTGCTGTATCATTTATACAGCGAAACATTTTTCTGCCACAAAATTTGTAACCTAACTTTTTCAGTTCCTATGTTTAACACATGCCGATGTCACCTTTGAAGGGCTCTACAGAATGATAGAAGCAATGTTACGCAAAACGCACTTGTCTTGAGGACTACAAAATATATGAGCAGAATCGGAGATGGTCGAAAAGTCGACGAAAAAGTGACCCCCCTCCTTAATTAGTTTAACAATAAACATCGGAATTTACATCAACAAAATGAGGTAAACGCGGGCCAGCAGGCGGATCCACGAAGGATACAAGGCATTAATCATAAAGATATAATGAAAAACTCCTGCCTGCAGTCACTAAGACCGAAGCCTTAGTCCGATCATGAGAGAGCCAAATTTCTAACGGGACGCAAGTGAACTTTAGCGGGACGCAATGTTAACGCAAATCCAAAACCAAAAAAACCTGGTTGTGACATGTCAGTTACTTTAGCTGGTATTCTTCTGATTAAGTCTTCTGATTTGAGCTGGTTGTGATGTGTTCAGTTACTTTAGCTGGTATTCTTCTGATTACGTCTTCTGATTTGAGCTATGTTCAAAGATTTTCTACAACTGTAATGGCACTGGTTTTTAAAATGTAGCGTAGAAGAACTAAAAACTAGAAGAAGAGTTTATACTGTCTTGAGTTATCATCACTGACTATACCACGTTCTATAGGATA
>JASAND010014192.1:0-26346 GCA_030248195.1 Trissonchulus latispiculum
GGTCGTCATTTGCTTGGCTTCCATCATCGCTTGCTCTATCTGACGTGAAATTTGTAGAGCACGAGCCAGCGTCAAGTCAGGCTCCATGAGGAGACGTTCTCGAATTCTTGCGGACTTTGTCTTTTCGACGATTTGGTCCCGAACCATTTCGTCCTGTAAGGGTCCATAGTTGCAATCACTGACCAAAGCACATAAGGCAGCATGCCATTGGTCTGTACTTTCCTCGGCTTCTTGGCTTCGTTGCTTGAATCGGTACCGCGCAGCAACCACATTGGTACGTGGTCCAAAGTGTCCGTCAAGTAAGGCTAACACATTGTCAAAAGTCTGTACCTGACCGTCCGGGGGAATGGCACCAGGTAAAGCCCGGAAGATTCGGTGCCCTTCAACACCGAGGCAGTGCAACAGTAAAGCAATCTTTCTACAGTCAGGGAATTGTTCGGGATTAGCAGTAGCCCCGATAGCAATAATGTAATTCAAGAAAGTTTCTTTCCAGGAACGCCAAGGTATGGCCGGAATACCAGGGGTAGGAAGAAATTGTTGAGGCGGAGGTATCGTCTCCATGGCCTCGTCGCCAAATGTTATGTATGTATGGTAATGGTAAGCAAGGCAATGCAATGAAAAGACTACCTTCTATTTAAACGCAACAGCAAAGTACGAACTCTCTAAGTCTAGGCATCAACCTCAAGCAACAGTTTTGATTTTTTTACATTTTAACACATTTTCAGTACGCTACATGTTCAAGAGACCGAATCAGCAACATGGCACCATCTAGCTGCTGTACTAAGTTAACCTCTATTATATCATAGTCATTAATTTTTTAACGGTCATTAAGTTTGTCGGTTAACGTTTCGTCATAGTCGTTTATAAGATCGCCTATAATGGTCTTTGGTTCTGATTGTTAACAATAACTCTTGTTTTAGAAATCAAATGCCCAGTTCCCTTTCAACGTCTTCACACAAGAACTTTCTCCCAGCGTGACCTCAAAGGTTAGATTCTTGTCTTAGTATAATTATAATGATACCGATTCCTGGTTCAGTTATTTTTATAATTTATGATAATTGGTATATACTGCATATGTTATATGTACATCTTAATTTACATAAATCTGAGGAAAGCGAAAGCTTATATTAGATTCAATCCATTTTGAATTAAATCTTATGGTATTCACTATCTTAATTTGGTTGGATTAATGTTTAAGGCCAAGGAACCAATGAATGAAGTTGAGAAACCGAAGCCCAAGAAGATGCGAAGTAACGACGCCAACTTTGTCCAGTGTCCGGATGGTCAAAGCTACTGCCAGGACGGTCAAACCTGCTGCCAGCTAGCCAGCGGTCAATACGGTTGTTGTCCACAACCTAACGCTGTCTGCTGTTCCGATCATCTGCATTGTTGTCCTCAGGGAACCACCTGTAATCTAAGCTCTGGCACGTGTGATAGGGTATGAAATTATATATCACTTTCTATATTAGAGACTGTACTATTTAACTTACAAGGAAGGTTCAAACCAACCCCAAAGAAGTGGAAATCGACGACATGTAAATATGTCTTGTGGGCACATAAACTGATTGCTAGTGTCAATTCACAATGTTTTGCTTTATTTTTTTAAAAATGTTTCCAGGGCCTTAAGACTATTGTCCCAGTGCCCCCTAGTTATTGCATGCAGCCAGCAGCCCAGCAGTAACCAAGGTAAAATGAATCTTGTAGGAGAACCATTCTCAATCCAATTTCAGAGTTCTTCGTAAAAATATAGAACAACAAAATATATTCAAACTATATATTTAAGGAAAATGGAAAGAAATGGGAAGTATGGAAAGAAATGGAAAGAAATTCAGTATTCACGCTTGAGCCAAAATCAGCAAACCTTCAAACTGAAATTATTTGTTAGCCTTATATCTTGAGGTCAAATTTGCATTTCATTTCAAACGGGATCGCATGTTTTTATGATCTGCGAATTAAGTTTTATTACTTTTAGGCTTTAATGTCATCAAAATGGATGAAGAAGCAGCCAAGTCTCCGCATCGACTAGAAAATATGTGAATCACACCTTGGAATCTGTGAAATTTTTGTAAATGTTTTAAAATCTGCAGTACATATCCAAAATGTGCTCATAAATGTGTCTTATGTAATAAACGTCTTCATCAACCAATTTTGGTTTATTCCTTCATAGCCTTTATATGGCACTGCACTGCCACTTGTATTAAGCTTTTCTGGTGATCAACCAAAACAAATCAGATAGCAATTGCTTTCCCGCTGCAATCGTGATAACTGGCTTTTTTACTGCAAATACTAAACAAAAGTACATAAACGTCAAACATTGATCAAGCAATTTCGTAGCCATTTTCTGAATTGTTTACACAGGTATCAGACAAGCTTGATAAGATCTGGCAAATTAATTTGGTATTGATAAAGTTCCTGTGCCAGGCTCTCATGAGGGTACAAGAAGGACTCATAATTTTGTTACCATTAGAAAAGACACTGGGTTTTCAGTTCTAAAACTGGTTTGCTAACTACAGTGCTCGATCAGAGGTTATGTAGCAGATTAAAAGAATATGTACTAAGGTTGTTCCGATAAGAAATTCTCCGGCCCGGGCCCGGGCGTGGGCCTACGAGGACCCACTATACAATTCTAAGTGTATAATATTTGATTTTAGGTATAACAATTAGGTATAACGATTGCGTTTATAATTATTACATATACAGTTAGGCTGTTTCCTTCAACATTTGCAAAATACCAATGATTTGAAAATTAACATTATTGATTTTTATTGAAACCTTTTCCATTTTTTTGAGGAGGATATCCACTTTTCATTTATTTACTAGTAGTCCACGACTAATTCAAAATTAGCTTGTCTCAGTTGGAAGAACCCTTATGCTAATGAAATGATTTCAAAGTTTGCTAAGATAAATTGAACCATTGTATCAAACTTTAAGGTGCTGGTATCCTTTTGTGCAGTGCTTTATTTTTTGAAACGCTATAACTTTCGCAAATTTTTGGAGTTGGAAAGATCTTTATACATAGTTTTAAAGCTTATAATTTGTACATTCATATGAGCCTATGAAGCTAGCAAAATTAGCAAAAAAATAGCAAACATTTTGCTCACATACTGACAACTGACAGGCGGAATTTTTCACAACATTTTTCATCGGGCCCGGGCCTGGGCCCGGAGTCCGCTACACGGCCCGGAATCAATCCTAGCATGTACAAGCTTAATGAGCATGTACAAGCTGTTAACCTTCTGTCATTAAATTGATAGGAAAGGGATTACTGCAGTTTCGCTGCTGGTGACAAACGGGAAAGTTAACTACTGAACTTTATCAAAAACAGAATCTCCTTTCAAGAGGAATGACGCAGGCGCGCATTTCAGATAGGGTTTTATTTTTAAGGTAACCATCCTTAAAGCCAGCTAAACAAAGCGGTTTTGCGTAGTCAGACTGGCTGCGGAATGCAAGAGGTCACGGATTGGTTTTGGTATCGTTGTTAACCCATATATTTCATTAATGGATGCTTTAACTTATAAAGCAAGCAAGAGCAGAGCAGACAGCTGATCAGCAAATCTTACCTTACCTTACTCTTACTCTTATGTACCAGTCAAGGATTCAATGAATGTCCAGAAATAAAAACCATAAAAAATTTATCAAGTAGTAATAAACTACAAAATTAATGGAACCAAACGAACACGGTTCGAAAAGAATTTGTGTTTTACATGAACTCAGTTTATGTCAATTTCTCTGAAACCATTCCTGCCAGGGACAGTGACCGTGGTCGTGATTTTTGTTTGTTTTTGTCCACCTTAGCAAATGACCAAACCGTCGCCGTTAATCTCGACCAATCAGCTAGCAGTAACCAACGTATTGAATCCATGGTGTGTTAACAGCAAAACAATCCATAGCATATTGAGAACATGTCCCACACTGGGCAGTCACGTTTTAAAAGTCTGTCCAATAACATTAAAATCTGAGGGTTTGATAATTTCAAATTACATATGTATATTGTATATAATTCTAACATTTAACAATACCACAGCTGTCGCTGCTTTGCAGGAGTCTCACAAAATGTCAGCAGTGAGCAGATCAACATTTAAATTTTCCTACTTCCAGAAAAGTAAGGATATTTCTGACTAATTTCGTAAATACTGACAACTAACCACACCCACGTCATGTCACAGATTTAACGTCATCTTTTAGTACAGCTTTTCCTTCCTTATTCCAAGCTTTATACTCATCATAGTCAGATAACATTTCAGTCAGCATATTTAGGAAATGTTCTTCACACCCTAGGCTTTTGTTGATGCAACACAATCCATTTCACAGCGTTTGTTTGCTGGCTCATTCTGAAAATTTTAACGGCAGACATTTTATATTTTGTTGTGACATTGCCTTTCCACATTTTAAAATTCAGCGCTTAAAAACTGGTTTCCCCCATAGCGACTCGAACTCGACGTTTTTGGCATAATTAGTCCCTCCCTCTGAGTGCGTAACTTTACCTCACTGTGAAGTTGGAGTTTTTTAAAGATTTTTAGGGACCAGAGAATAAAGACTGAAGAGGATATAAAATTTCCAGATTGACTCAGTTTTCAAAGGGTTGAAAATTTCTCTATCTACTTCCCAGCTTGGAGGGGTGTGCTTATTGATTTTTTCCAAGCTAGGCTTTACATAAGCTTTATTCAGAGCTCCTGCATTTACTTGCTCTGTCAGAGTGGGGTCTTGCCGTTATATCGGTGACACATTTGCCTTGTGATCATTGTTTCAATTAATCTCGCAACTTCATGGGCTGATTCAGCCGACCTTGAACTTGAACTGATTTCCACCCAACTGACATGCCAATGCTTAAAGAGCTTCTGGGAACCGTTACCTTTTTCCGTAAACGCTTAGACGATGATATTGTGGACAGATTTAATTACTTTTTCACCACCAATATTCTGGTGGTCCTGTCAATCTTGGTCAGTTTCAAACAGTTTGGCGGGAAGCCTATGGAATGCATGGCCCCGGATGGATTTCCAGGTGGCTGGGAACAGGTGGGTCTAAATTTTGCAGTGACCAGCGCTATTTGTTTAGCTTAGGCGACACTCTGTCTTGACATTACGTTGTTGCACTAAATTTACTGATGAACATTCCTAAAATTGTTGTTGGGTCCGTGGTCTTTTAAAACAATGAATGACTTGCGACATCTGCGACACACTCTGCGACATCTTAGCAATTTAAGGCAAGCAAGGACTATAAATACCTATGACTTTGCAACATTATACACTAAACTTGAACATCATACAATTAATACATGTTTAGAAGAATTTATTAAAAGCACTATGACTTTTAAAATGCATTCAAGATATAACAGAGTATATTGGGGAAATGGAGACCCTAAATACACAACCTATAATCAGTTTGATGTAATTGATTTGGCAAAGTTTCTCATTGATAATACTTACTTCACCCTTGGCGATAAAACTTTTAAACAATTAATAGGAATTCCAATGGGAACAAACGCAGCGCCTACTATTGCAAATGTTACGTTACACCAACTAGAGTTTAATTACATAGTAAACAACGAGAACCCTGCTATTAATAAGTTTTTTATATACATTTTCAGATACATTGATGACATAACTACAGTGAACGACGGCAACCAACTCGATACACACAAACACAAAATGTACCCCAAGGAATTAGAACTTAATAAAGTAAATGCTAATGAATATGCCGCAAACGTTCTTGACCTAAGTATACAAGTAGATAAAGATAGCGGTACTTTTGAAACTCAGCTTTATGACAAGCGATTAGACTTTCAATTTAAAACAGTTAAATTCCCAGTTCCGCATACAAATATCTCTAAATCTGTATTTACCAATATGATAAAAAGTCAAATAACTAGGATAGCCGACATATGTAGCAACAAAACCTTTTTTAAGAAACATACTAGCGACCTAGTACTTAGCTTGAAAGAAAGAGGATACTCAAATAAATTAATTAAATCTTGTATTTCAAACATAAAAAATAATAACAAAATAATTAATAAACGATTTAACATGAATTCAAATGACTACGTCGATATTATCAAAAATCAGTAACTATATCTATCCTAATTCCTACAGTCTAATGTGGGCTTTGCCCAACCACGTCTAATACCAGGGTTTAACACCTTACAGTCTAATATGGCTTCGGCCCGTCTAATACATGGGATCACTTCCTACAGTCTAATCTCAGAATTAAATACCGCAAATACCTATACGAATGCTACAGTCTAATTTGGGCTTCGCCCACGTCTAATACCAGGGATAACACCCTACAGTCTAATATGGCTTCGGCCCGTCTAATACATGCTGTCACCTTTTTTCTTTTTTTGTGTTTGCATGCATATATATACTAAGTAGCACGTGTGAATGGGACCACAGGGCAGAAACGCATTTCGATTGATTTTAATACGGGGGTTCTAAAAACCTAAAGCTGCAACTAGTATGTCGGTACGCCACTGACGACGCCCGCCGAATACTAGTATCAGTCTGGCAGAGTGGTCAGCGAATGAATGCACCTAACTTGTATGACTGTGTCTGTAGCACATCATAATGGATGCTTTCATCTTTGTTACCTCTAGAAACCCCAGTTTTCTCGAGTAGCATCCAAAAACACCATATGCAGGCAATAGACTAATGCTCCTCAGCAACATGTCTAAACTCTCTTTTCTTAAAGATACACTGTTAAAACTAAATTATCACTATTCTAATTGCGGACACCCATTTCTATCTGTCCTTTCTTCCTTTGTCATCAGTTGTTAATGTGTCTTCTAGTAGAGATAAACATTGATACAAAAGACTTGCTAATAATTTAGTTACTATTTTTTTAATTTTGCAGTAATTAGTCGATTATGGTGAACTACTACTATATATATATGAATAGGTTTATAACTGTAAATTGTCAGAATTAACAAGTAACAATAAGTAATTAACTTTAATTTAACTCTGACGTAGAGGCCTATATTTTTATATACTTATAATAAGTCAGGAGTACCGGGTTGAAGTTGCTGAACCGGTGACCCGATAACCCGGCCAGAAAGACACCCCGAAGTCCGAACTGACCCGATGACCCGATGACACCGTTCCATCGCTGCAGCTTTATAAAATGGTGCACTGTGACGAACTAGTCCAAAGATGTTCTGTCTCCCACTCTACCAGCTTAACATAGCAATCGACGTAGTCACGATATCTGTTGCATAGACATACCTGCACGTATATGTCACAAATGTGATGTTTTTGTGGATTCGAAACAAAGATTTTAATCTTTGATGAGATTCATATTTTATAAACGAAATTTCACAAGCACTAGTCAATAGTGTGCAACAGAGATGGACGCGGGACGATTTTTCGTCCCGTCCCGTCCCGTCCCGCACTCAATTTGTTTGTCCCGTCCCGCCGGATCCCGCAGTCCCGCGAATTTGATAATTCCCGTCCCCCAAAATCCCGCATAATTTCTTAATTGCCTCATTAGCTAAAATTAATGGTAATTAATACTAATTTAATATGAAAATTTAAAATAAGTTGTTATGTAAACTTTACTCCATTTATTTTTCCTTGCTAAGATGCAAAGTTAGTACTTAATTTATTATTCAAATACGCTGCTGTGAGTAAAAATGTGAAATGCTTTATATCATCTGCATACAAACAATATCAATTGTTGATTTCAAAATATTTGGCCAAATTGGCCAAATAAAATCAAATTTAGCGGAATCTGAAAATTACTACCATACAAGCGCGATGGAACCGGGTCACCGTGTCAATTTGGGCCACTTTTCGGATCGAATCACTGGGTTACCGGGTCAAGAGCTTGGATCCGGCCTTGATCCGGTTTTCTTAATTTCCCTCAGATTATTTCCCAGAAATTTTTGGTTTAAAACTAAAACTTTCAGGCCTAATTTCAATGTGATGCTGATACATGATTTGCATGTTTTAAAATTTAACTTGCGCTTCATAATTTGCGCAGCTTGAGGTTCGTTCAATATGGTCTCCGCAGAATAGTCTTTGTTCTCATCGGCTCCATAATTTTTGCATTGCATAGATCTGTTAGATTAAAATTAAATAATAAACTTTCAATCAGAAAAGATACGCAAACCAGCACGGCAAATGAAACTTATATTACCTTAAAATTAAATTTTATAGAATAGTTTGAAGTGTGACTGTAATGTTTTGAAAACTGTTATCTAGCTTTCTTAAAAATTCCCTAATTTTGAAGTAAATATATATAAGAAATTTTTATCCTGCGGGATCCCGCGGGACAAAGGTTGTCGTCCCATTCCGTCCCGTCCCGCGGGATCCCGCGGCCCGCGTCCATCTCTGGTGTGCAATGCTAGACTTATTCTTTTCGCACTGCATGACGGTGCTCCTGCCGGAACATAAAACCTCATCTGGGGTCAAAGAACCAAGGTTAGCGACTTAATCCAGGTTTAGCAGTTGGTAACACTTGCTCCTGGGGACTGTAAGAAAGTTGTTCCCATAATCCAAGTACCGTTAATGGTTTATTAACAGATTCTTTATTTTTTAGTATATTGAGAACTATTGCTGGGCACAAGATACCTATTTCCTCTCATTTTCTAAATACGAAGTACCACGACGGGATCAACTCCGCTATCGTCAGAGGATAAGCTACTATCAGTGGGTTCCCTTCTTTCTTCTGATTGAAGCCGCCTGCTTTTACATTCCATCAGTATTCTGGAAACTTTTATCCGGCCATTCAGGTTAGAGCGTTATTTTTTAAATTACCCCATTCTTAATCACTAAATTCGATTTAATAACTTGTTTTGAGTGAAAGAGGGTGCAGAAGAGTTTGCATCTGGTGGGAAAATAAAATCTGATTTTTAAACTCTGATAAATATAAATTAGCTATTTGAAAAATAAAAATGCATATAAATCTTTGACAAAGCTATTGGAAATTGGAAATCGGGATCGTGCGGAATATATGCCTCTCAATACCCAGCGTTCTATTTTTGTTTACATAGCTATATTTATTGCTTCTTATTCTTCGTCGTGATGGCACACCCTAATACTTTTCTTGAATTTCAAACCCAAATAAATAACCCTAAGCCATGTCTTTACTGCTAAACATCTTCAATGATTAATCATTATAAAGCGCAACATTAGCCTGCCTTTATCCTCAAGCAACAATAACTGGGATTGTTTAGCGCCTCTTTGATATATGGATAAACAAATTAAATTAAACAAAATGGGAGGAGAAGGTTCGTACTAACAGTAACTAGCTCCATTTTTATGTAGGGTCTCTTGCGCAATTCTCCCAGCCCTAACTTTTGATTTTTTGACTAATAACATTAATATTTTGTATGGGTGCATGCTGGAAGGAGGCTGATGAATCCAAAAATTTAAAATTTAAAAATTTTAAAAAAAGTTTTCAAATTTAAAATTTTATGTTTTTAGGGGGGACAAGGGGATCAAAAAATTGTTGTCGAATTGGCCGGAAACTTGCATGCATAAGGCGTTTCTGGGACGCTGAATCTGAAATCTGAAATCTGAAATATGAAGCCCTGGGAATCTGAAATCCGTTTTTGATAAAGCTTTTCGTTAGCTTAATATAAGCTAAAGTTGTAGGCTTAAGATGTAAGCTTGTCCTGAGCAACCGAAAAGCTGTATCAAAAGAGGGATTGAAGATTCGTGCTCAACGCCACAGAAAACGCCTGTCTGCAAGTTTTCTGCAAATTCGGGGACAAAAAATTTTTTTATCCCCTTGGTGCCCCCTTACCGACTTAAAACTTAAAATTTTTAAACATTTTTAAAACCTTAAAACTTTAAAATTTTTGAATTCATCAGCCTCGAGTATGCATGCATCCATACAAGATTTTAAAGTTATTGGTCAAAAAAATCAAAAGTTAGGACTGGGGGGAATTGCGCAAGAGACCCTTTATGTATTTACTGTACTAACAATGTACTCGGCACTCGCGGTATTACATTATCCCAGACTCGCCTTGTACCAACTCAAATTAAAGAGAGTTCCTCCAAAAAGAAATACTTCTTGTCTTTATCAATGCTATAATTATTTTAGGTATTAAAGTGGACGATATTGTTCGGATGGCAACAGAGCAGAACAATATTAAACCCAACATCCGAAAGAATACCATAAAAATTCTCACTGTACATTTGGAGAACGCCCTGCGATTTTACAGAAGACTGGAACGTCGCCACTTTACACCTCATCGCTATCTCCGTATGCTTAATCTCCCCTACAGTTCATGCTATGTCACTGCCGTTTACTTAATGACCAAAACACTGTATTTAGTTAACTGTCTGCTACAGTGGGTTCTTATGAACAGATTTCTGGGCACATCTGGTTATTCTCTGTATGGCTACGATGCTTTGTTGGATATGTTCAATGGCACCACCTGGCAAACCAGCGGCGTTTTTCCGAGAGTAACTCTTTGTGATTTTCAGGTAATATATATGTTCATGGGTTGCCTGTGTTCAGATTTC
Organism: Trissonchulus latispiculum; assembly: GCA_030248195.1. Classification (NCBI taxonomy): domain Eukaryota; kingdom Metazoa; phylum Nematoda; class Enoplea; order Enoplida; family Ironidae; genus Trissonchulus; species Trissonchulus latispiculum. The sequence continues at coordinate 10,464 of JASAND010014192.1, forward strand.
GGAATAAATTGCGGTTTTTATCTAAAATCAGAAGTCACTGGAACCAAAAGTCAAATACCTGATCAAATATCTTATTCTTGAATTTTCCTTAGCGTTTCTATCCTCAGCTTTCCTTTTAGACTTTCACACCCAGGTGAGCTTGAGGCCACCGGGGTGTATCTCGCCCTGGATTACGTGTTTTACGTGCACTATAACGTATGATTAATTAAGGGGGGGGGTCACTTTTTCGCCGATTTTTCGACCATCTCCGATTTTGCTCATTTTCACATATTTTGTAGTCCCCATGGGTCCGCGAAACAAGACAAGAGCGTTTTGCGAAATATTGCTTCTTTCGTTCTGTACAGGCCCTCAAAGGTGACCTCGACATGTGAAAATGAAAAAGTTAGGTTAAAAAGTTTGTGGCAGAAAAATTTTTCGCTGTATAAGAGTCATAGCTCTGAAACCTTTTCAGAACCATTAAGCACATATATATTGTAGAGTGTAGCTATCTTCTCTGAAGCGATTCTGTTGAGTATTGGATTTTTGGCGAATTTTTAAAGTCAGAATTTTGGAATATCGGCCATTTTTGGACCATGAAAAACAGGACCTACGGTACTCTTTTGCTTGTCCTGAACAACGGCCAATAGATAGCTGCACTCTACGCATAAAACCACGTCTTATGAAAGTACTCGCATGTTTCTACCGTCTACAGTAAGCTCAAAAAACTAGCCACAAAACAGCAAATTTTGATTAAAATGGCCATTTTTCATTATTTTCACTTTCTTTTGATAATTTCTCACTCATTATGTGGTAAAAAATCACCAAACTTGGCACATTAACTAATATATCCATGTCTGTCACATAATATGGCCAAAACAAATGCGTCAATATTGAACATGACAGCTGTGGCGGCACCTTTGATCTTTATAGGTGAAAAATGTCAATTTTAAAATTTTTCCAAATATAGACAAAATTGGTATCAATCAATAGCTAATGGAACGAGGAGCAACTTTTTTCATAGAGCCATGGGTCTAAAATGTTGTCTGTGCAAGATAAAACGAGTTAAAGTTATACTGGGCAATCCTGCAAGGTTAGGTCAGTGCATCACTCAAGCATGCATTATGAACGCCTGGATAGCTGGCAAGCATTGAGCCGCGTCTGCACTTAAATATTACCTTAGTAAAGGCTTTAATTTGGAGTATCGGTTAACTCTGTTTTCGGTCGCGTTTGGTCTCCACCTGATCTTGCAGGGCTCATCACCGGAATTTTCAAGTTTTCCGGCTTCGAACCTGAATAACTCTGTCACAGTTTGATTTCGAACGCTAATATTCTAAGTTATTTTGAGAACATGTGGGGGCATATTATATGTGAAAATGAGTGAAATCCGTGACTATCGATTTTTTACCAAAGTGACCCCCCTTAAGTGTAACTTCAGTTTGGTACGAACTCCTTCTAGCGTGGTGCGACTGTAGCATCGGTAACTCAACCGCGGAGCGTCGGAACACTAATGCCGTAGTCATGGGATCAAATCTCACCCGAGGATCGGATTTTCGGGTATCAGGGGTTAGAGTGATACCTAACAAACTTAACCTAACTTCTTTCTTGAGTTACACATTCCATCCAAACATGTATATACTTGGTTTCTTGGGATAATCGTCATGTTACTCTCATAAATGCGAGTGTATATTTTCTGTTTTTATTAAAGCTATGACTGCTTTATTGTTCAGGTTCGTGCGATGGGAAGCAATGTACAAAATCATACCATTCAGTGCGTATTGGTCATCAATTTGTTCAATGAGAAAATTTTCATCTTTCTTTGGTTCTGGTACTTAATTCTGGCCGCTCTCACGCTGGCCAGTTTCCTCTATTGGGGAGTTCTGATGATCCTACCAATCTTCTCAAGGTGGTTCGTCACACGTCACCTTGAGCTGTCCGAAATGCCGTTCAATGCGAAGGAAAGCAGCAAAGATATCACAAAGTTTGTTCGCACCTATCTGCGAACCGATGGTACATTTGTGATTCGAATGGTGACAATGCATACAGGCGTCATCTTCGCCACTGATCTGGTACTGTCGCTGTGGCGCAGCTTTTTCAACATAGAAGAAGAGGCAAAAAGACAGAGTTCAAGTGACACTATGAATAATACAGACGTGGAAAAGGGTTCTACTAAACTGAGTACTGTACGCTTCCGTCCCAGCGGGAAAAAGAAAGAGGAAGACGATCAGAAGGAGGTCCTAATGTCCCCAGAAAAGTTAGGAAAAGAAGAAAGGGATCTGGTGGACGGAAGAAAAGTACCAATCAGTTCCACTAAAACGGCACCGCCTCCGCCCCCACCCAAGGACTACAACTGGGATGAGGGCGATGAAAGTGACGATGAAGAGGAGGAGGTCGACCAGCTTCCGATGGCGCCGCCTCCCCCACCACCCCCAGTACCCACTCAGAACTCCGGCTACAACCAAGGGTACATGAGAATGAATGTTTGAGACAGACAGTGATAAGATGTTAAGACAGCTTTACTGTACTTCTTCGTTTTTGCTGTCGTACAGTTGCGAACGTATTTGTTAAGTATCTTTTATTAGTAAAAATTGTATGTTAGCTTTTCTGTTAGTTACCAGCGTCAAGTTACCGATATCAAATGGTTTGCGTTGGCACGTCGAAAAGCAGCAAAAACCCTGAAAATAATGTAATAAGGTACAGAGAGTGTCAACGATACGTCATGAGCTCATCTCTCTCGATTCTGCAATGATAGTGCCTGTCTACAGTTTTGAAGGTCCAAGGTTCGATTCCTGAAGGAACTAAAGTTTTACAATGAGCTATTATGAAGTCTCAACGTGTGCGGATCGAGGATCAAGTTGGTGGGTGACTCAGGTGACGTCTTTCAAATATTTCAAAGTCTTAAAAATTTGCAAGAAAGCAGTTGGGGGTCAAGATGATGCATTTTCTAGCTGAGGTTTGGACGCTCTTCATGAAGAATGCTATTAAGATTTTAACTCATACTGGAAGCTTATTCCGAAAGGATCGCCCCGTCAAGTTCTTGATGCTACGGTTCCATATTCCAAGTACGAAAGTCACTGGTAATTGGCATCTTTAGGTAAAGGCTATGGCATCTATAAACTCAAGGCAAATTTTGAGCCGGTGAATCTGTAAAATCCGACCTAAGCTGGCCGGAAGTCAGCTAAAACCCGCCGGGCCGAAGATCCACTCAAACCCGGCCCGAATAAATAATTTTCTTTTGTGCCTGATTTTCATTAAAAACCGATCCGATTCAGTTTTAGCATTGATTAATATAACATTTTTCGCTTGCGAGCAAAATAAAGTGTGTGAATTTGTGCAAACAATTTTTTATTCATAAATATTTCGATAATTTTTGTAGTGTAACATGATTTAATCGTATGAAAGACTGTTTAGAAAATTGATACTATTTAACTGTAATGCACGATTATAAGATACTTATATGTAATGAAGCGATCGATTCCTGGCTTCAAAATTGCTCTGGCTTGATCCAGCAGTGATCTGCTAGGTTTCTGCCTGACAAGGCTGATTCTGGGTGACAACCGGAAGCAAGCACATGGAACGTCGGCACGTTTACTAGGATTAGTAAACTTAGACACTGGATCCTCTCAAGGGGATGTTTTCTAAATTGAGGATTCCCTGTAGCCAACCTGAATAGGGGTCTTTGTCGTGAGTCCGTTTGTTGATGGCAGGGGTCCAAACGATACAGTCAGCCATCCAGATGACAATCAGTTCACAACAATAAATTCTGACTCTTGAGTCCTGATTGCCCAGTCAGGACTGATGATCGATCGGTTCTCTCTAGAGCACAGGGGGTCCAAATCTTTTTGTTGAGGGACAGAATCTTGATCTTTGTCTTTGATGTCTTTGACAGAAATCAGTACCCAAATTTGTACACCTGATGGAAAGGCACTTAAATTTATTGGTAAAAGACACAATTCTGAATACAATAAAAATTATTAAATATAAAAAGATATAAATAAGGTTATTAGACAATGCGAGATAAAAAATTACAGTTCAATGGTTACAGGCAAGCAGTGCAAGGTTTGCCAGAGCTGCCAGCACTCGATTTATACTAAACTATTATAATTGCTTATAGGGAGACAAGGCTTGATTCTCTGATTCGACTCAACTGCTACGTCTTCATCTTCTTATTCTTTTCCTAGAATTAACTCACACTATCACTAAACTTTGCAGTCCCTATATGTTTGTGTTTGTGCTTGTTACTTCTTAATGCGTCATTCTTATCAAGGACAATATTACTATCAAACTACTGAATATAACTTAATTGACAATTTTTAAGGTGTTAGTAGTACAAGATATAAGGTCTTTGGGTGAGCACGAAACGCTGTCCCAATCTCCTAAAAGGGAATACAACAGCGAACTATTTCAGATGCTATTCGGTCGCCAAAGGGTCAAACACAAGGGTCGGTCCAGTTTGGGGGTTGCCTGGTACGATTATGGGGTTAGTACTATTTGATTTTAATATCTCTTTAATCTTCCACTTCTAGTTACTGCAAAAAGCTGGGTGGCTTGAGCCAGAGACTTGGGGATAACAAACCCAAATTTGATGACGAAAGATTGAATAATATAACCCATTTTCGGACAGAAGTATTAACAAGGTCCAATTTGACACAATTAAAAGTTCAAGTTGCAGAAATTAGAGATGAACGAAAGTACGACTGAAGCCTCGGCAGCTCAGATGATGGCAGAGCATCGGAGCGTTAATCTGAAAGTCGTGGGTTCGAATTCCACCCGAGGCCCGAAATTTTCGGGTCTCAGGTGCTAAAGTGACAAATTCATTTCTTGCGTTTACAATTGGTTTTAGGTCCCACATATGATCAGGGTATATACTGTTTAAGATTGTCTCTGCCTCAAAAGTTTAGATCAAACTCAAACTCAACTAGAGCACCTATAATGATATCCAAATTGTATCTGAGTCCATCGTCGTATATCCTGATTCCAACTAATCAATAATGGCTCTTGGGTCTTCCAATAAACACAAGACTACACTGAATGATCCTTAATTGAACGATCAGAGGCAGATTTCGACTAATCCAGGCAGGAGGTATATGTAACAAAGGGGTTGAAATCCAGGGACTCAAAATTCGTTGCTACACAGAGGCAGACAGCGAGAAGATATGGAGGTCTACTCTTAGGTCTAAGGATCAAGCTTGCCTAGTTTGGGTCTAACCTAATCCAGACGGTCCGCCTGTTGGGTACGTGAGTTCACTAGTGCCTCAGGGGAAGTAGTTATCAAGGGGACAGTTACGATGCTTAACTGACACCCACGGATCTGTACCAGGGGTTACTGCGCAAACGAAAAGAACCTTAAAGTCGGAACAACCGTCACACTCGAAAATGCAAGACCAAGGCTCCGTATGAGGGCTTCCTTTGGGTTCACTATCAACAGTCCAAGCTTCGATCTCAGCACGATCCCACGGCTGAGAACAGTTGCAATAGAAGGTAACTGCTCAGGCTCAACTAGAGAACTGCCCTCGTGAACTAGGAAAGTATGCTAAAACTGTACTGGTTGTGGCACTCTGGACACTGATGAAATGGCAAATTAAGTTGGTTTTCAGGATCACTAATATCACTAAGATTCCTTCGTCGTCAGCGTCACCGTAGACAAACTGAATAAGCTCCAGACTGATCTATTTTCCAGAAATCGTCGACTCAGCGGTTTCCTATCCAACCTAGTATCAACTACAATGACTTAAACTCTGATCCTAATTTACTATTCACTGTGTCAAATTACCTTAATATCGAACAGCACACACACAAGATCAAGTACACGACAAAGCTATTGCAAGAACTGATACAAGAGGAATCCGTTCACCGCCTAATCACTAAACCCAAAGCTATGATCAGTCACAGGTCCCTACTCCGAAACCTAGCAGAAGAACTAGAGCTGAAACCTAAGAAAATTTTGGTTAGATTAGTATTTTAGCCTATTGGTTTCCACACGCACTCACACAAACAGTACTCGTTACTTGGACTGTGAAGTGATTCGCAGTCACACAATAATCTAATTTTCGGGGTCGAGGGGGAAGTTCCCTATATGCTCCCTATATGTACCTGAAAAGTATGCACAAGTCCACCCGTTCCCGGTCACGAATAGTTACCAGCAATACGCACCAGCAGAGAACCAATAACTATCTATCAACTAACTATCAATTCTATCTAACATCTAACTATCAATTCTATCCTCTGCTAAGAGGACAACCTGTAAACTTTTAAACTTTGCTTGAACTTTAAAGAGAGAGAATTTGAGCAGACTTGGTAGAGCAAGCAAAACCAGAGCAGATCAAAGAACAGACACTTTCAGACAAAAAGATAGCAGACATTTTTAAAAGCAAAGAATTGAAAGTTAATCATTTGGCAAAGATCTTCGGATTCTTCAACAGGACGAACTTAACATCCAACCCACACTCCAAAGCCCAATATGACAGTCCTAAATCTAGCTGTGCGTCCCTAAGCCAAGGATGCGGCTCTCAGAAAAGTTCTAGATCCAAACTTAATCTCAGCAAATTGACGTTTTGAGACAGATTTCCTGGCAATCCGGACAGAGCAGCAAGAAAGGAACAGGAAGGGCCGATCGAAGGCAGAGAAGCGAAGAGGGTCCAGGGGTGATCCAAAATGGCTTCACTCACACTGGCAGATCAGAAGAGGCCGACGATCAGAAGACGGAGAGAGCAGGCTGGTGTCCGGGAGATCACAGACAGACAGACGGATCCACGGGATCCAGGAGCAGAACAGGAGGCGGAAACAGAGCAGCGAGAAGGCAGAGCGAGGCCGATCGGGTCCAGAAGAAACCCGCGCTGGAACTGAATCAAATGGGTTAAAGCCTTGTCGGTTTTAACCCGGATTCAGCAGTATTAACTGGATTTCGAGAATGGGTAAAATTGCGCGTTTCTTTTAGAATTAGAAATTAAAACTCAGCGATTACTAGGATTTTTGGATAAAAGTTCTAGAAAGGATTACTTTGAAAATAATGGTCTGAATTTAAGGCACGAGAATCAGCTTGGAAATCCTGGTAGAGCAGTCAGAAAGCTGGTTGAAAGTGGAGTTTTTGAGCGATTTTAAAGAAATTTTGTAGAGTGGATTTCCGTCAGAAATCCCCAACCAATGACGTATCCTAGATTTCCTTCCCAGGAAATCTAGGGAAATCCAGCTAATATCTGCCGATATTAGCACACAATACATGAAAGCAGCAAGAAATCTAGTACCAATAATCTAGGGCGGCGAGGGCACGGTTTTAACGAGGTATTTTCGAATAGGGGACTCGAAGTCCGATTAGGTAATTTTGAAACTCGCTCTTACACATTTTAAAGCAAATCCTAAAGGGAAAGGGGCAGCTTAGCCTAGAGGGAGAAACTCGAAACGGGCTTCTAAAGCCGAACCCATGTTAGGTGAATCATTTCCCCCCAGGAGCACCCACAATCCCAACCTAGGGTTCCAAGAAGTGGACAAATTTTGAGGGAGGTATCCTAGAAGGGGAGAGGCAAAGCCTCTCCCTACGGGACATCTCAAGGTGTGTCTGTGATTTTCCCCCCAAAGACTCAGAATGAGAGCGGCCATCCGCTAGAACCCCAGAATCACAGACTGACTGGAAACTGCAAATTTTGGTCTCACGTTAACTTTTTTCCCCTGTCTTTTGCAATCATCTTTCGATGATTGGCTGCTTTCATGATTGCGTTCTGTCATTGGCTGGTTTGAAAGGGAGGATCCAGCCTCCTTCTTTTGAATTTGCACCTGAGCAATTCGTCATTTTAGTTGCGCAACTTTTAGGGCCCAGAGGCCGTTTCTCAAGTGGCCCAGAGTACCCTAAAACCCTGGGCCATAAACTTTTACGGCGCTTTTGTTTTGAAGGACCTTTGTCCTGAGTCTCATTTCTAAAGACTTGGGCTTTGCTTGCTAAGAGAAAAGGTTGAACGATAGGTACCAATTCAAGACCATACATATAGGTCAATAAGTGACATAATATGATACATGCATAAAATATCCTTGGGTTGCAATTACCCTGTACATGCTTGCTACCCAAAACTGAGGATACGATGGATAACACATGTGAATCACTCACTACGATGTGCTACAGACACAGTCATACAAGTTAAGTGCGTTTACTCGCTGACCACTCTGCCAGACTGATACTAGTATTCGGCGGGCATCGTCAGTGGCGTACCGACATACTAGTTGCAGCTTTTGGTTTTTTGAGCCCCCAGATTGAAAAGGAATTGAAAAGCGTTTCTGCCCTGTGGTCCCATTCACACGTGTTGTTTAGTGTTTACATGCAAACAAAAAACATAGACCCTGACCTCATTGCTAAGACAGGTAAGAGTAAAGTAGAGAGTATTTCCAGGCAAGCCTGGTAAGTAGTACACACAAGGCGTAATATATCTTGAAATAAGTCAAATAAATACCATACATTCTTAATTAATTAGTAAATAATGTGTTCTTACGTTATTTTCATATTTAGTTGGAATTTTTCTTTGATCCATGTTTGTTGTTTAAGTGTTTTGTCTAAGCTGCGTAAGAACATCTTCTTTGAATGTCCTCTATTCAAACAAGTTTCAAATAGATCTTTATAGTTTTTTCTGAGATGAATTAATTTGTCATTTATTTCACAGATACGTGTTAATTGACAGATTATTGTATTTTTCATGATTTTACTGGATATATTAGAGTCTGCGGGAGGGAATTTGTAAGTACAAAAATCGAAATCTTCCCTTTTGTCATACATTTTAGTAGTGAAAGTTTCATTAGAGATACTTATGTTTAAGTCTAGTACATTAGCTTCTTTATTACTTGAATTTACTTTATTTAGTTCTAAATCTGGGGGATAAATTTTAGTTTGATTTCTTTCCAAGACGTTGTGGTCATTAATGGTTGTGATATCGTCAATGTATCTATATACGTAGACAAGAAACTCAGCCAGGTGTGAATTATCTTTGTCGGTTATAAATTTATGCTCAAAATAGTTTAAGGTTAGATTAGCTATAATTGGGGCAGCATTTGTTCCCATTGGTATACCAATTTGTTGAAGAAACAATTTGTTGCCCATTTTGAAGTAAGTGTTTTCTATTAAAAACTGTAACATATTTATATTATCGGTTTTAGTGTATATAGTATATTTAGGCACACCGTTTCCCCAATACGCTTTGCCATATCGTATATGAATACGATTAGTCACTTCGTTGTTTATTATATGGCTTAAAGCAGAAATGATAGTGTTATGCTGCAATGTAGTATACAAGGTAGTAAAGTCGTAAGTATTAATTGTTTTGGCCATTTTATTTCCATTTAACTGTTTTAGTGTTTTTAGTATAGGCTTATTGATATCGATGATCCAAAAAGGATTACAGTTTGTAGTATACTCTAATATTTTACTTCGCCTTTTTCTACTTATGGAAATAAGCTTGAGTATTTTATCTAGAGTAATGGAAAGAGGACTACAAGAAGTGTTAAGCCGTGGTTACACTTGGCAATCTTGTGACAACGGCAGTTGTCTCCCATGGTTGTCCAGTCTGACAACTAGTGGACAACGCACACTTCCTGTTGAGCCAACGCTATGTTTACTATTGCGTTGTCACAACGAAATCGGGCATGGTCCCAACGCGTTGTCACCAGTTGGCACAACGTTGTGTCACTGGTTACACGAACAACGTCGTGACAACTCTGTTGCAACGGCCGTTATGGCAACGCGTTGTGACAATGCGTTGTCACAAGATTGTCAAGTGTAACCACGGCTTTACGACTAGCTATTATAGTTCTGAATTTTATATGAGTTTTATGAAATTTTGGAATTATATAGATAAATGGTAGTTTGTTGTTGTCATTACAGCTGATATTAAGAGATTTACAAATGTATTTATTTTATTTATTATACTATTTTCATTATCTGGTTGAATTTCAAGATAAGTGTTTGTTGTTTGTAGTATTTAGTATTCCTAGTTTCTTAAACACAGAATAAATGTAAAATTGTTTACAAATGATAGCTATATTTTGTGATGACTTATCTAAAGGCGTAAACACAAATTTTTCCTTATAACTGCTTAATAAGTTATGTAAGTCGTATGTTTGATATGGGCTATTATCAATAGTAACATTCTTTATGAAAGACGAAATTTCTGTTTTTGCCTTATTACCCCATATATGCAGCTTTCGATTATCCCAATGATATTTCCTGATTATTTTTTCAATATATTTATTGAATCCTTCATAAGTATGCTTAATAGTTTGTAGTTTGCAAGATTTTTGTGGAATTCTATACTTAGGACCCTTACTGAACAAGGATTCTAATGTATCATTTTCCAAAACTTTATAATTACCAGTAATTGTATGGTTGTGAACATTATCCTTAAATTGAGATCGATGGCAATCGCATGAAAAACCATTTTCGAAATAAGATTTCAACCATGCATCACAGTCGATGGAGTTTATAGTATTCTTATAATTAAATATTTCATTTGCAATAGGTTTTTTATATTTGAAATAAACTCAGGGATTGTGTGCTTGCGTTCTACTATTTAAGTAAGGCCAATATTGTTTACACTTATCAAACAGAGACTGAAAATTTACTTTATCTATTAGCTTATAACTAAAATTTATGATCATGAAATCTCTTTTGGTTTTTCGAGAGATTGTTTTATCCTCTAAACGACAGTTAATTTTGTTATGTTCGAGAACTTCTAGTACCTTTTTAATCTGTCTTATACCTGTCTGTGTGAGAACCTTATATAGTTGTCGTTTATTACTATTTAACAAACCTTTAATTTCATCAGTTGTAAAGAGCTTAGAATTTTTTCTATTTCTATTTGTTCTGTATTTGTTATTAGAGCTGGTAACGTTAATATTCTTTTTTATCAATAAATTATGTAAAACAGAAAATTTAGTGTTTTCTCCTAGTAATAGTTCATTTAGACCATATGGATATTTAGTTTTTAAACGTCTAATCCAAAAGCTTCTCTATGTCTTCTAATTTTTCTGTCCAGAACTTTGTCACCTGTTTTTGGTAACACTTCAATCAGTTGTACATGAAATGCTTTGCAGTAACCTGTATTGAAGTGGCCAATCTCCGGCAAGTAGCATTGGCATAGTTAGTAATACTTCGTTTATGCTCATACATACGTTTAGACAATTGTCTTCCAGTCTCTCCAACATATTGCATGCCACAATCATCACACGTAATCACGTAAATTAAGTTATGACTCTTACATGTTGCTGGCATAACCGTAGCAGGTGTACACACACTAAAGTTAATATTATTATAGTAGCTGTTAAACTGTGATCCATCCATATAAAGTTAGCAGCATTTACAGTTTTTCTTATTGCACGTCATACCAGTACTAACTGCTAGGCTGTCCAGTTTATCTCCGTTCACCATCATGCAATCTTCTGTGTCGACATGTGCCAGATTAGTTAAACAATTAGGGGTGTCGGAGTCGGCGTTCGTGAGCAGGTCCAAGTCCGATTCCGTAGGTCCACCAGTGGGGTATATATTCTCCTCGCCCGCTTAGCAGACGCGCAGGCAAAGAGAAGCCGAAGAAAACGAGAAGTTTAGGGGTGACTTGTGCCTTAACTTTTTAGAGGTGTTCCCCTCTGTCTAGCCTGTGCGTATTACTAATCAACGAGGGAGTTTCTTCAGAGACGTGAAAAAGGCCGAGCAGGAACTTCACACGCATACACACGTTCAGAGGCACTCAGACTGAGCATTACACATTCACACAGACTCAGGGGAAGGGACCTGTAAATGAACCCCATATACTTGATGCTGCAGAATTAAAGGGGTTAAAAACTAACTAATCTCAACCTCAACTAATGGTGAACGGATTCGCTTCACTAATGATTAATAAAATTACAATTACAATAATAAAACCACAAGTTACTGACAAGACAAAACCATACACTCGTTATACCTTGGATTTTTGTGCCTTTTTGTTTCAGTTGCAAAAAGGAAGGCGAAACTGTACAAAGCCTGGCTACATAATTACAAATCCTGCTGTATAATTTACAATTAATGCTTAACTACAATTCGTACGTAAACAAGAACAAACAAGCAACAACAATCATGATTCTACTACTATGAGATATAAACTTAGCTACTTACAAGTCAAAAGATTATATTATTATTATTATTGTCTGTGTGCTTTCTTTTCCAGGGTGTAATTTTCAGTTGCGAGGCTTGTGAAGCTTCTTGGAACTAGAGACCTGCCGGTTAAGTTGTTTAAAAATAGGAACGCCTGTCCATATTAGTTGAGGCGGACCCAGCCAGCAACAACTAATTCCATTTTAGCACAAAAATGGTCATCCGGAGCAGTCTCTAGACCTTGCCCTCACCGTAACTTTTGATTGAAAGGCTTAAATGATTAAATTCGAATGTTTCCTAATATCTGGCAATCGCACAAACCCAAACTTTTTAGATGAGCCCAATTCACCGATAGTAACTGGCGTGACCCTAAATTATGTGTAGCATATTCGTGATAGGTTTCATCATTAAACAGTTACACGAGAATCATCCCTTTTTAAATCAATTCACCCTTGTCTCTTGGGAAACACTCAACCAAGTTTCGGAAGTTTTCAGAAGGCAATTCAAAAACCCCTTATTTTTTTCATTTTCTCTACATATATCCTTCGTCCTCACCTGAATCGAATGGGTTAAAACCCATTAATACAGGTTATAGATGCGGGAATCGAACCCAGCAACCATTACTCACAGTTTGGCCTTCTGAGTTTGAATTGAACTTGCAAAATCAAATTTAATTGCCATTGTTGGTAATTTTGATGAGGTTATCACATATGTTGAGTGCTTTTAGCCAAACACCAGTATTTTGAAGTTAATTTTGGGCAGAAAACTATCCGTTGTGCAAGTTCTTGCACTCTTGTTACAACACAATTATATTTTGTACAATCTGCTTCGGAATGTACAATCTGCTTCGTTTGTAGGATTGAATAGTTAATTATTTTTAAGGAAGTTTGTGAAAACTTTTGATACAGGTTTCAGGATTTTAAAACCTGACTTTTAGCGCGGAACATTGGAGAATTTGTAAGATTGAAAAAGACATGTGAACAATGATTGCTTAGCAATCATTACTAAACAAAATTACTGTCACATTATTAGTTTAATTACTGGGGAAGCCGGGCATTCCCCTCGAAAGTCTTAATTATTAATGATTAAAGATTGCTGATTAATTTGTATAAGTTAAGACAGATTCATTCTACATTTTTGGAACCTACTAACTTTGATACCGACCTAAAGCTAGAATAAAACAAAATATAAACAGTGACTTTAGTGTTAACAAAGCCGTGAATGAACAGTATGGCCGGCAACTCCTAGTTGCCGGCTGTGGGGTGAACTAACTCAATAATTTTAGGGTCGTAGCAAAGGGACCCTCTGTCTTAAACTCAGGGGTTGGGCTCCACACTTAAAGTTTTCCCGAATTCTACATAAATACCCAATTCCTGGCCAAAAAAGGACTCTACCAAGAATTGGAAAATAAAATACTGGCCGTGGCTTGACCGCACAGATAAAACCAAAACAGAAAGAAAAATAAAACAAAAGAATGGAGGAGGCCAATAAGCCTCAATAATAAGTCTTCAAACATTTGTCCTCGCTTGAAGCTTTGGCCGGACTAAGGCCAACAGAGAGGAAAAGGGAGAATTAGTACACCCTTCTATCCACTTCACGAATAAAAGGGGGGGCCGTCCTCCATCTTTAATAACAAGACTATAATGAAAAGTAGGTAGGTAGGTACGTGTAGTTAAGGGGGTCCATCGTGAAATATTTTTAGACCACGGATTTCGATCATTTTCACACATAGTCTGGCCATATATGTCGTACATTTGAAGTTTAGATTTAGAGTTGTTTCGTTCAGTTCTCCGTAAGTTATGAGCCATTCATTGAGTACAATTTGAATATCAGCGAAAATGTAGGTGTGGTAGACAACTGAAGCATGTTTGCGCAAATCAACTTCATATGTTTAGCTTATTTTGTTATGTACATTTAAAAACCATTAATAAAAACATTTTCGAACAGTTTCAAGCCAGATAAGTATGATCAGAAGCTTCCTTAAATGATTTTCCGAACAAACAAGGCCTCTTTTCCCCCGATGTAATGAAATCTTTAAGAGCGCTTAACTTAAAATAGAAGCATTTCCCAGCCATAGTTCCATGAAAAGAATTCATGCCTGCACTGAGAGCATTCGATTGATGTATAATAGCCATATTTTGAAAATTTTGAAAAATCGCAGTTTTGTGAATTTCGGGGTCTGACGTTCCCGATTGGCGCACTGAGAAGTACTGGACACAGCTGTCGGCATAATTCATGCAACAAATTGATCCTAAGGCATGAATAAATATGCTGAAATGCAAAAAATGCAATCTCGCAGAAAAAACTAATTTCTGCGCCAAAAAATCTCAACACTGCAGAAAAGTCTAAGTAATACTGGGTATCGTTCAAAACCATTATACACATACTGTGTCACTGTGGAGTTAGAATTTTTAGTTATTTAGTTAGGACCTCTATTTTTGTAATATGCAGTCAAACTTAGTGACCCCCATTTTGGTCACCCAAAATGAAAAATTTTAGCTATTTTCGGCAGTTCGCTAACTTAAGACCTAATTCAAAATTCTAATTCCACAGTGACACACTATCTGTTTAGACGTTTAAACCGATACCAAATGTTATCCGGTACACCCTACATCGGTTTCGAGATTTTTTGGCGCGGAATTATAATAGACACTTTTTCGATTTCCTAGGTTTAACACATGCATACCTCTACTTTGAGGTGAATTTTCTCAACAACCGTAAGAGATCCAACTTAAATTTTATAAACTCGTTAAAATATCCCAATTGGACAATAAAATATGTGAAAATGAGAAAAACCGGAGATGGTCGAAAAAATGACCCTAAAGTGGGCCCCCCTTAAGGTGGTAGTACCACTATAGGGATTTTCTACGTAATTTTTCCATGGATGAAGCAATCTTGACAAAACATTGGATAAAGCAAAACTGGTAGGCAAACTATCTTTGCGCAAAATCTTGGTGTCAGAGAATGCATAATTGGCTAGCTCCATCGTGGCTTTGCGCATGCGCAAATAGTCAAAATTTTATTTAAGTTTCGTATATTAAATTTCTGAACTACGTGAAAGAGCGCAAAAAGAGCTTTAAAATGATATGCATATCTCTTCAGTACGTGGTTTCTATCAAAAGTTAAAAGCGGTTGAATCTGAATACCTGATATATAGCTGATATAGCTGAATTACGTTGACCGTTTGCACACATAATGTAAAGTAAAGTAAAGTAACAGTATATCCGAAAATTAAATCTATTGGGTTTTAACGGTTCCTTTTGCGTTATTTATGTGCATTATTTATTAGAAAGCACTTTGCAGCTGCGTGAAAGCATTGGAAATTTCGAAAACCAAAGCAAACAATGAAAAACTACAGAATTTTTGTTTTTGATTTTCACGTCACTCCTTCAGTCAAAATGAACCAAATTTTGCAAATATGTTTTGCATCAGCATACGCTCAGGCCGTTTTCTTGGCTTTTGGAAAAACGCAATATTAAGCAAGATATAAAATTTACAAATTTTCAAAGCACGCTAAAAACGGAAAACTCACTTTTACGAAAACTAAAAAAAAGGTCTGAGCGTATATGTAAACTAACCATATACTCAAAATCTCAAATGATTTCATAAAGGATTGAAGGAGATATTTAAATTTAAAGCTTTTAATACATTTCCTATTGTGTAGACAGCCAGTCCCCGCAGCGTCGTAGATCAGCTCATCTGATGCAAAATGTGATAAAGAACAAATTTGCCAAATTTCAAGCCGATTCATTATTAGTTCACAGCATCTGTTCAAAGTCCACCCCGGTAGTGGTACTACCACCT
>JASAND010014194.1:0-20953 GCA_030248195.1 Trissonchulus latispiculum
CGCTGGGGAAAACAGCTATTGCCATGTGATAGAGCAAGTCAAATTATGCCCGCATGCCAATTTATAGTAGCCAAAGTTTGACAGTTGGTTAGATACAGACTTGCAAACTTTCGAAAATCCTTAGCATTTTGGCCAATTTTGGGAGGTCAGCTTTGGTCAAGTACTGTACCTACAGAATCAAACTTAGAAACAAATCTGGTACTGTAGGGTATACTTTTAGACTTGCTCTTTCTAATGGGCTATACTAGGCAGCTGCAGCTGCTATGGTTGGGGAGTAGGCGACCATGCTTTTTCTCCTTCTTTTCCGTCATGTTCCCCCCTCCCCCTCTGACTATAGCTATTTTTTGCTGCTGAGCTAAAAAATTAACTATTTTTAACTTAAATTTAAGCTTAAGATAGCTATACAATGCTTAAAAATGGGTAAAAATCCGGCGAATTCCCTATTTTTCCCTTTAGAGTTCTGGGGGGGAAGGCCCGAATCCTGGGGGGGCGACCCAAGTCTGGGGGGGGGACGAATTTCGGGGGCCCTCCACCCCCCCCTGTAGGAAAAAGACAGAAATCTCCGGCGCAGCCGGAAAATTCTGCGTTCTGAGCGTTAAATTTGGCGTTCTGAGCGTTTCTAATGCAAAATTCGGTGCAAAAGCGGGCACTCACTTTTTGGGGTAAGATGTTTTTTGGTAGGGGAATTTCGTTTATGTCCCTAATCAGCAGAAAATAAAAGCACAGGAAAAACACCTCAAAGGATACAGGCACGATTTTCAAAAACTCTGGTCCGCATGCCCCGTCACAAAGTTCTGGCTGCGCCACTGGTACTTACGTATATATATTATATATATATATATATACAAGTAACAAAAATGCTCCGCACAAAGGAGGATAATATGTGTGTGATGGCCTGTGTCTATCCTTAAAATTGAGAAAACAAAGACGCAGTTCTATGACAAAAGTTGCTCAGCTCACTTCGGGCTTTCATTTGATACCAAATTTGACCATTTTTGAAAATTTCATTTTTGACCCAAAATCGCCTAAGTCCCCACAGCCCTCTACAGCCACTTTGAGCATGCGGTTCTATGACAAAAGTTGCTCAGCTCGCTTAGGGCTTTCATTTGGTACCAACTTTGACCACTTTTGAAAACTTTCATTTTTGACCGAAAATCGCCTAAGTCCCCACCCCACCCCACCACAGCACTCTACAGCCACTTTGAGCATGCGGTTCTATGACAAAAGTTGCTCAGCTCGCTTAGGGCTTTCATTTGGTCCCAAATTTAACCACTTTTGAAAAATTTTATTTTCGACCACTTGACCCCCCACCCGACTGACCCTTCAAACGGCCCCACCCGACTGACCCTTCAAACGGCAAAGTGGAACCAGCCCAGCAAAATAGGTACGTCGGACGGCAAAACGGATACCGGGAATGAGATGGGCACACCAGAAAACCCCTATAGACAAAGTTTTGAGAGGCCAGGTAGAGCCTACTATGGACCTCCAGGAAGCGGTTTCCGACATGATCTTTCCAGGGGGGGGGGGGGGGGGGGGGGTTTTTTTTTTTTTTTTCTTGTGGTTACCAAAGTTAGACCAGGCCAGAATGAGACCCCCCCACCCCCCCCCACTAGAAAAAGCCCAGTCCAGACGGCAAAGTGGAACCAGCACAGCAAGATGGATGAGTCCTACGGCAAAAAGGACACCGGGAATGAGCTGGGCGCACCAGAAAACCCCTATAGAGAAAGTTTTGAGAGGCCAGGTAAAGCCTACTATGGACCTCCAGGAAGCGGCTTCCGACTTGACCCTCCCGACGGCAAAGTGGAACCAGCCCAGCAATTTTGGTGGGTCTGACGGTAAAACTGACTGCGGGAATCGATTCTCCGTGCCAGAAAACCATTGTATGGAAGATTTGAGCGTTCAAAGTTAAATAGATAGCGAGAAATTTCGATTTTTCATTTTTCGAATTTTCGCCATCTTTGACGGGCCACTGTGGTCGCTAGGGAAGTGATAGAGAAACGCAACCTGGACCGTTAGTTAGTTCAATATATGTAATTTCTGAATATAAAAAGAAATCAGCTCCAGCTCGTAACGTTCGACCTGAGCGACGACCACAAAAATGGTCACTTTTCGCTATGAGCCGACTTTGCGGCGCCACTGCGGCGCTGTGGCGCAGCTGCGGCGCAAAAAAAAGTTGTGATTCTTAAATTCTTTAGAGGGTACTACTAGACCCCATAGCCCTTTAGGTTGGCCCACCGCTGCAGATCACGTGAAAGCGGCGAACATTATGTACAATACAACCATCAAATAGGAGAAACCGGAAAAAAAACATCGCCGCCATAACCGGTCCGGGGCGCAACTTTTTAACGGTAAGTGATACGGGGCTGAAACTTCACAGACATACTAAACTCGATGTGCTCTACAATTTGCGCATGAAATCTGCGCAGGATCTGCGCAGGATTTTGCGCAGCTTCTGCGCAGCTTATTTTACACTGTCTCCAGCCACTTTTCACACATATTATAGGGGTCGCTGCCGCGACCCCTATGATATTTAATATTTCTACAATTCTTTAAGGCTTTTTAGAAATTGGCAAATTTGAGGAATCACTCACAACATCGACATCGTCGTCGTCGTTGTGTGTGGTCGATCAGGATACCATTTCCCTTTTTGAGAACCCAGTATATACGGGGTTTCTATACGTGTCATAGGGGTCGCGGTAGCGACCCCTATAATATGAGTGAAAATGGTCGAATGACCGTGTAAAACAAGGCTGCGCAGATGCTGCGCAGATTCCTGCGCAGATCCTGCGCAGATTATGTGCGCAAAAAATTGTACGTGTCGAGTTTAGTATGTGTGCGAAGTTTCATCCCCGTACCACTTTCCGTTAAAAAGTTATGCCAAAAATCGCTTACGAGAGTGATGTTTTTTTTCCGGTTTCTCGCTTTTGATGTCTCATAAGGGGGTTTTGTAGCTTGAATAACTACAGATAGAAAAATTTTTGCCTATGAAACCCATATATATTCTTGTAGTACAAATCAAAAATAAGAAAATAAGCTAGTTTTTATGCCTCCCAGGGCCGGAAAAATTTTTGGCTGGGGGCCAAAGTCGGCCAAAACGCTAAAATGGCCAAAAAGTATGCTTCAAAGGCGCCTTAATAAGTCAGATTGGGCTATATATGGGGCAATACTGACTATATGGTTAAACAGTACACATATCGGGGTCGTTCAAATGCTATATGATTTTCCGTCTTCGTGCGTAATTTTTCGGTACTGGCCGGCCAAAGTTGGTGAATTTTGGGTCGAACTTTGAACTTAATTTTTTCGCTTATTTTGCTACATGGGTGGCTCAAATTTTGCATACAAAGGTTTTTTGGGACGGAGAATCGATTCCCGCTATCAGTTTTGCTGCCCGAGTAACCCAAGTTGCTGGGCTGGTTCCACTTGACCGTCTGAGGGGTCATGTCGGTAACCGCTTCCCGGAGGTCCATAGTAGGCTTTACTTTGCCTCTCCAAACTTTGTCTATAGGGGTTTTCTGGTGCGCCCAGCTCATTCCCGGTGTCCGTTTTGCCGTCTGACCCACCCATCTAGCTGTGCTGGTTCCACTTTGCCGTCTGGAGGGTCCGGTCGGTACCGACTTCCGGGAACACCATATAGGACTGTACATAGCCCGACAAAACATTGTCTATAGGGGTTTTCTGGTGCGCCCAGCTCATTCCTGGCATCCGTTTTGCCGTCTGACCCACCCATCTTGCTGTGCTGGTTCCACTTTGCCATCTGGAGGGTCAGGTCGGTGGGAGGTCATGGGGTCAAAAATGAAATTTTTCAAAAGTGGTCAAATTTGGTATCAAATGGAAGCGCTAAGCGAGCTGAGCAACATTTGTCATAGAACTGCATGCTCAAAGTGGCTGTAGAGTGCTGTGCTGGGGTGGGGTGGGGACTTAGGCGATTTTCGGTCAAAAATGAAATTTTTCGAAAGTGGTCAAATTTGGTACCAAATGAAAGCCCTAAGCAAGCTGAGCAACTTTTATCATAGAACTGCATGCTCAAAGTGGCTGTAGAGTGCTGTGGTGGGGTGGGGTGGGGACTTAGGCGATTTTCGGTCAAAAATGAAATTTTTCAAAAGTGGTCAAATCTGGTACCAAATGAAAGCCCTAAGCGAGCTGAGCAACTTTTGTCATAGAACTGCATGCTCAAAGTGGCTGTAGAGTGCTGTGGTGGGGTGGGGTGGGGGCTTAGGCGATTTTCGGTCAAAAATGAAATTTTTCAAAAGTGGTCAAATTTGGTACCAAATGAAAGCCCTGAGCGAGCTGAGCAACTTTTGTCATAGAACTGCATGCTCAAAGTGGCTGTAGAGTGCTGTGCTGGGGTGGGGGGGACTTGGCGATTTTCGGTCAAAAATGAAATTTTTCAAAACTGGTCAAATTTGGTACCAAATGAAAGCCCTGAGCGAGCTGAGCAACATTTGTCATAGAACTGCATGCTCAAAGTGGTTGTGGAGTGCTGTGGTTGGTTTGCTTGCTACCGTTGAAAGATATCTATACATATATACCTTCATGAGCATACATATATATATATAAAATAATAGAAAACAAGAACAAAAAGTGCTCCTTCGTCGCATGTAAAATACATATGAGTCTTCGTAGGCAGGTTGTACATAAACAAAAACTAGCCTGTGAAATACATATGAGTTCCGTAGGGAGGTTGTAAATTAAGGAAAACAAGTTGCAACCGCTTAACATATGAGCCTGTCCTACAACGAGGCTCATATTGGATTTTCGATTCAGCTTTTCGTTAGCTCAGTATAAGCTTACATCTTAAGCTTAAATCTTTAGCTTATATATATACTGAGCTAACGAAAAGCTGAATTGACAAACGGACTTCAGATTCGTGTTCTACGACCCCGAAAACCCCTATATACATCTTTTCAGCAAAATCGAAGAAAAAATTTTTCGGTTTCCCTGGTCAACCCTTAGAAATCGAAAAAAATCGAATTTCGTGAAATCGAAAAATTTCGCGATATTTGAACCCAGCGCAGTCGAAAACATACCCACACCAAATTTTAGCTCATTTGGTCAAGTGTTAAGGGTTGGTTTAGAGTGGTGGGTAATCGAGATAAGACCCGAATTGACGCGTGATTACTTAGAATTATATACTACGTAGTCAATCGTAAAATAGAAAACCCCTGTACGCACGTTTCCAGGGAAATCATGGACAGTAATTTTTTGCTCCCCTTACCTTATTTTTTCAAATTTCACAATTTTTGCAAGTTTGCAATCATCAGGCCCAAAAATCGACCGCTGCCTAATTTCAACTGTCCGTCAAATTTTGCTTCTTCTGAGCTGTGGGGGGATAATGGGAAATGGGAAAGACTCAAGGATTTTTATCATTTTAATAACGGCATTATTTGCACAATAATTTAATGAGCCTAAATTTTGTGTTAATCCCTTTTATCCACGGAAACTGGAGCTCTTCCATGAATATGCCCTGCCCTGTGCGTACAGTACACACTTATACGTCGTATTATATATATACGTAGTTACGTATATATACATATGCGGATATATATACAAACTTTCATAGTTACACAGTAACCAAGCTAATCCTGCAGTATATATATTCATTAGCATAGGATAAGATACGTGCATGTTTTCCTTCCATCAAACTTCAGACTTACAGAAGCCCATTATACAATCTTATCTGTACTTTATATACGCGTAGACTGTGCCTGTATATAAATTTAACGCATTAGCTAGCACAATACGCATATATATGATTCAATACACGATACACCCATAATTATATATATACGTATCACATGAAATAATATGCTGAATGGTTGCACCTATATATATATACGTTCATCCATACACGTATATATATATACGTACAGTTCCCGGACATGGATGGATACGTTAGGATCGAATCTATCCTATGAACCAACCTGCTAACGAGGAGACAGGTTCAGCTTAATTCGTTTCTAGCACATAAACATATATACGTATACGTAGAATACACACACACATATATATATATACACGAACACGACACAGTGACACAATTCAGGAAGCTCAAAAACAAATCCATATATATAGATAGATCTAAATAAATTGACACAAGCCAAGCCGAGGAAAGAAAAAGTCAGCACCGAGAGAGAGAGAGACAGAAAGAGGAAAAAGGGGAAAAGGAAAAATTTGAAACATGGACTTGACATCTGAAACGTCAAAGGGTCGTCACTTCTTCTTCTTTTAAGCACGTAGTCGTTACTTAATACCTAAGGAAAACTTTTATGCGGAACGCGTATAGTCAAGCGGGAAAAAACCCACTTTTCAGATTTTTGGCCAGAACTTTTTAATGGTTTGACATATCGAAATGCTGATTATACAGGTAGCTAGGCCTAGTCGTAAGCTTTCTTATGAGCTATAGAACACCTCTCTAGGGTGTGCCGTTAGCGAGAAAAATTGTCCCAAACTGGCGGGAAAAAACCCAATGCGGGAAAAAACCCATATACGGGAAAAAACCCACCCCAAAAAATTTTTGGCAAGTTGCCAGGAGCATTTCTAACCGTTCCAAATGAAAGAGCGGGTTGTTTTTAGTACAACTGCATCAAAATATATTAGTTTTTGCACTAAAATTGAGGTCATATGGTCATTTGAAAATGTTGTATCTTTAACACATAAACATAGGCAAATTTTGGAAATTTTTAAAAATTGTTTATTTTCGGCAGTTTAAGCATCCTATCGTGTAGAAAACGTGTTTTTCTTGTATTTAGAGCCAAACTAGACCCATTTTATGGCCAAAATAAGCCTTTTTGGTAAAAATTGAAATTTTGGCTTGAAATGGCACCGTGTCCGATTTAGACCCCCTGGACCATCGATAACAGTACGAACCCAGGTAAAACCTATACCAATTTAATCTATAAGCTCTATTAAACAAATGTATGTATTGGTTTTACCTTTCCGGTCAATGGTTAGAAAAAAATTTAATTTTGAAAAGTGGGTTTTTTTCCAGTCGTGGGTTTTTTCCCGCCAACTCCAGGTCACCCCCAGGTCGCAACGGAGGGGTCAGAGCAGTGTGGCATATATCATCATGAAGCGCAACAGATGCCCTACAGGTACATATAATCCGCTTTGGTCTAAGTCTTTCCAGTAGTTCAGGGTGGCCCGGCAAAGTTTGCCAAATTTCGGCACGTGGTCGGACCAAAATTTCCAAAAATTTCAAAGTCCCAAAAAATTTGCAGGGAAGCATTGAGAGCTACATACCATAATACACCCTCCAGGGTTATTTTGGATGCTCTTCAAGATAGGCTGTTAAAATCCTAGGTAGCTCATACCGGTAAGCCCACACTGGGGGTGGGTTTTTTCCCGCATTGGCGAGTGGGTTTTTTTCCCGCTTGACTATATATACACACACACAGCAGTCATATGTAGTTGCGCATAATTCTTCAGTGAATTCCAACACAATTGTCTTCAATTGCGAAAAAAGACACACCTGAGCCCATTTCAAAATAGAAGACCAGACACCAGGGGCGGATCCAGGGGGAGGGGGGAGGGGGGCAGAGAAAGAGGAACAAGGGCAAAAAACCAAAAAATTTCGCGCCCTCGGCGCGAATTTTCTACTTTTTAACCGCAAATTTATTGCATTTGTGAAGAAAAAGCTTGAAATGCGTAGGATTTTTCGGACAAAATGACCATTTTTGCCTGAAAATGTCAAGAATTTTAAAAAATTTGCACAGTTCTTCAGTATAAAAAGAATTAAAGATCCGAATACCAGTTTTATTGCAAAAACAAAAAAATTTCTTCAACTTCTGGGGGACTCCGCCCCCCAGACCCCCGCTGGAAATATTTTACCGCACCCCCCGTCACGAAATCCTGGATCCGCCAGTGCTACACACATGAGCCCAGTAGGCGAATCATACACACTATAAAGAGTTCTGGGTTAATCCCTACCTATCAATGACAAATCTCATGGGTGGAGAGGAATAAAATGGGGGTACCCGTTCAAAGTTTGTTGGATTCCAAATTGTACATACATCCACCCCCTGACTATGTATTACGTTATATATATTATATATACATAGTCAGGGGGGGGGGGTTGGATAAAGGTTATTACTCGCTCCAGACTGTAGCTAGCAAGACGGTGAATATACCAGCATGTAGGGCTTGACCTGTACTTTCTATACCACCAGCAAAACCAGCATTCGGTTGCACTTCAAGTGGATAGCCTCAATATAGACCAATAGACCATCTTTTCCGCCCACAAGAAAAAAGATGGTCACTAGCCGTGTGGCCATAGGCGCACCCGGGGGGGGGCTGAGGGGTCCGCCCCCCTCCCCAGGAATTTTTGGGGGAGAAGGCAAAATTGAGCTTTTTCCAGTGCATAAAACTTAAAAATATTCAAATCTTTTCAACATTTCCATAACTAATTTTTCCATAATTTCAAAAAGTTTCTCATGTTTTATTAAATTCTTTTAAAGGACTCCATTATGGATTTTTTCATAATTTCAAAAATTCTTCAACTTCCCCAGACCCCCCCCCCCCGTTACGGACTATTAGCAAATGTCGTCACTTGTGCTGCAGCAACACTGTTGAAAATTGTTGCCGGCGCAACACCTTCCCCCCCAGTGTAAGCGCGTTTGGCGGAAGCAAAATTTTCGGCTCTACCCCGCCCTTTGCAATCTCCTAGGTACGCCCCTGCCCCCTGGAAATAGCCCCCCCCCGAAAACCCCTAAAAATAAAGAAGGAACATTCTTACCTTTGGTTGTTGAGCAAATTGACCAGAACGTGCGTCACACACAGAAACAAAGTCTATACATTCCGTTATCTGAAAAATTAAAATTTACATCCACAGTATTAATTTTATGTAATATACACAATGTCAGCGCAAACAGGTCATTTGAAAGCAGAAGTATAAACAACTACAAGCTACAAATAACAAAAACTGCTTGCTGCATCAGAAGCAGCAAATCATTGGGCTGTACAACAATGCACAGCTCGAAACATAGCAATTTCTCAAAGCACGACTGAAGTTAACCAATTTAATTAATTTAGATACGGTATATATATATGTTCCAATACCGTGTATATCGTCCAATACCCAATATATATAATTTAATGTGAATAAGTAATACAAGAATAAAAATGCTCCGGTGGAGCATGAAAAATGCAATATGGGTGACATTAGGTTGTAAATGGGCAGAGGACTAGGTTTTAGATCGTTAATATGGGAGGGGCAGGTTGTAAAAGCCAGGAGGACTAGGTTAAAAGCGCAATAATATGAACCAGCTTTGCTGAACAACCCATATTCGCGAAAACTGTCCAGAGTTTCTATCGGCTGCTGCTTGCTGTTGATATTGGCAGTTCTTCAGAAAATTGTACGATTTGTCAGCATGGCCTGCAAGTATAAATATGTGTTGTGCTCCTTATTATACAACTTAATAATACACGTACATAATGTCAACTGCTTTTCGCATCAACTTAATACAAGATTCTGCGCTGACACTGCAGAAAAAACACCTTGAACACCTTTCTACCAGAACTGCATTGTTTATTTGGAATAAGCTTTAATATTTCAAAATCGTCCCGCTTGCTTTGAAAGCTGAAGAATGCAGATTCTTACGCGTATGTCATGTGGAGTGGAGCATGAGTGACCGCGAATATGGGTTGTTCAGCGAAGCTGGTCCATATTAGTGCGCTTTTAACCTAGTCCTCATGGCATTTACAACCTGCCCCTCCCATACTACGTAACGTTTTAAAACCTAGTCCTCTGCCCATTTACAACCTAATGTCACCCATATTGCATTTTTCATGCTCCGCCGAAGCATTTTTATTCTTGTCCTATTTCATTTTTAAGGTTCTCAGTAAAAAGCAAAAACGTTAAAGCTGTGTGAAAGAAACTTTAAAAATTCCGCCAATCATTAATCGTCAACCGAAAGTACAGAACAAAGAAGCTTGAAAAGTTCCAAGTTCTTCCCTTTTCTCTATTTTGACAGAAATCCAACATCCAGTACCCATGGCTGCAATAGTTTTAGTTGCTGTATATAGCATATAGCACTCTGCTGCAGTGCAACCAAATGCAAACTTTACTGCCAGTGAGGGAAAACTCATAAAACACGATTTGCAATGCTCTTCAGCACTTGTTTGCAAAATTTCGGACGATTGCAACTTACCAGTAGCTAGTTATAGGCCGTGCTGTGCTTCAGCAGCACTCTACTGCAGCGCAACCAGATGCAAACTTTACTGTCGGTGAAGGAAACTCATACGGCACGATTTGCAATGCTCTGCTGCACTTGTGTGCAAAATTTCGGACGATTGCAACTTACCTGTAGCTAGTTATATTCCGTGCTGTACTTCAGCAGCACTCTACTGCAGCGCAATTAGGCGCAAACTTCACTGCCAAAAAAGGAGACTTGTACGGCATGTTTTCCAATGCTATTCTGCACCTGCCTACAGAATTTCAGACGATTGCAAGTATTCTGTAGTTAGTTATAGGCGGTGCTGTGCTTCCGCAGCACTCCACTGCAGCGCAACCACATAGTAACACCGTAATAAGTATACGAAACGTATCTATAATAGTTTGTCATGTCCTAAACTATCTGTATGCCGAATATCAAATACCAATGACCTGGGCTTATTCTAGTGGGGGGGGGTGGGGGGCCCCCCATAAACACCCTTCCCCCCCCCAAAAATCGTTTCCCCCCCCCCAAAAAAGTAGGCGCCCCTTTTGGTACCAAATTTTGCCCTAAAAAAATCGCTCAGAAGGCCAAATTTTCAAAAATTTTCCGGCTTCGCCGGAGATTTTTACTCAATTGTTGCCCTTTTCAACACTAAATCTGCTTATTTTTGCTATGAAAATCAACTTTTATAGTATATGCCAGAAAAATAGCGCTATTTTTAGCATATTTTTCGAAAAATTTTCGCCCCCCCCCAAAATTCCTTGCCCCTCGGACCTTTGGGCCCCCCCCAAGAAAAAATCCCTAGAATAAGCCCAGATGACGAATGAATATCTTGTTATCGAAGGTGCTGTGTTTGGGGCAGCACATACAGCACGGCGGAAGCTAGAGAGTGCACCAACTAACATAGCTACAGTTCCCCCTTACTACAGACACAATTATCACCAAGTTTCATATGTTTCGCCGTTTACAGTACGTAAGTCTACAGACAGCATGCTATGGTTGCTGCATAACAGTGCAGCACGATAGCAGCACCGCACAGAGCTGGGACTACGGTCATCGTGTTCAGCGACCCCAATAACCCTTATATGCGTCCCACTATATGGCCCAAAACAGCATATTTCGGCCTATTTTTGACTATTTCCTGTAGAGTTGGGACTTAGAAATTTTCCGAAAATGGCTATTTGGCCGGACCAACTTAGAACGATCCTGGCCAGATATCAAAAATCGCCCTCGTTAGGACATATAAACCCTTCCGTAGATCTCTATGCAACAAACCACGTCTCTCTAGCGTCTTCCCTGAGTCCTGTAGCTTTGACAAAAAATTGGTCATTTTTGGCCATTTTAGCGCCAAGTCCACTTTTGGCCGGCCGTACAGATGGCTGGCCGGACCGGGCAGCGAAAAAATATCAAAAAGGTTCACTTTCGGGGTATATACGTTCAGAAAAACCAAACTTCACCTGCTGAAAATGCCCAGACCGTTCTAACACTCCGACAGAAAATTGCATTTTTCCAAGCGTGACTTACACGGAATAAAAACAAACGGACCTAACTAGTCCAGAAGCGAAAATTTTCAAAGTTGGAAATTTTGACCAAAACTTTTTTGCGACTTGTAGTACTCGTCGTGTAGATTCCAACGATACCAAAATTGTCCAGTTTGGTTGAGTATTTAGCTGGCACAGAGCTCGAACGGGTCTCCAAGGGCCGCTCTGAGCCTTTTACACCCATATTATAGGGGAGCGCTCTCGCGCTCCCCTATAATATAACAAGAGTACATAATGATAAAAGTATGACACTAAGCCTAGTCTTTCTTATCAGAGGAAAAACTATGCTCTGTTCGAAATTTATGCGCTACGCTTGCATGCTAAAGCTCTAACTAACCAACTACTCCGTTGGTTCAATGTGCGTGTCTGTTGCGAGCTTTAGAACACAAACATAGGGTGCAAATTTCTTTTGAAGTGATGGGTTCAAGTTGTGGGCTGGGCTTATTCTAGTGGGGGGGCCCCATAAACACCCTTCCCCCCCAAAAATCGTTCCCTCCCCAAAAATCGCCCCCCCCAAAAAAGTGGGTGCCCCTTTTGGTACCAACTTTTGTCCTGAAAAAATCGCTCAGAAGGCCAAATTTTCAAAAATTTTCCGGCTTCGCCGGAGATGTTTAGTCGATTTTTGCCTATTTAAGCGCTATTTTTGCACTAAAAATGAACGTTTTTGGGGATTACGTACTACGTATACGTAAAAACAGCGCTATTTTTAGCATGTTTTTAGAAAAATTTTGAAAAATTTTCGCCCCCCCCAAGAATGACTCGCCCCCCGAGGGCCCCCCTCAAAGAGCCAACCCCAAGAAAAATTCCCTAGAATAAGCCCAGGTGGGGGGTTCAGCCGTTAGCGAACAAACAGAGCATATAGTTTTTGCTATGGTAACAGAGACTAGACTTATATAGTGTCCCGTATGCACACCTATCGGGGACAGGGCTTCTTCGCAGAATCGGTGCCGCGTCACCATGGCCCCAGTGGCCCAACAAACTTTCGCTAAAGAAAGGCAAATTGTCAAAAATTTACCGACCTCGCAGGAGATTCTTTCTTAAAAATGACTGTTTAGCCTAATCAGACATTATGAGAACATTTTTCGTTTCCACGCGCAAAATAAGCCAACAGTGCCTATTTTGGCTCACTTTTGCTTTGCAAAAAATCCCCCTGGGGCCCGAGAACGCGGGTGCTCCTCCCCGAAAAAATTCCTAAAAACCCTGGTGACAGTACTGTACTGAGACAGAAAGTTGTGGGCCAAATCAAATTTCAAATTATTTATTTATTTATTCAAATTTTTACTAAAGTTCAGGTTTTCCAAACTGCAGTCGCTGTAAACGTTATATACTGTTGCTGTTTTCGTTCAAACTGGTGAGAAAACGACGAATTCTAACAATTTTACGTTTTCACGTTTTCGCAATATATACGTATTTTACTTTGAAATCGAAATTCCAAAATTTAGCTCGAAAAATGTACAAAATTTAGGCCTCGGTCGGTACTGGGACCTGACTCTGCCGAAGCCCCCCACACTCGCAGGGTACTTTTTCCGGGAGGGGGGATCCCCGACCAGGGGTATTTTCGGGGAAGGAGATCAATTTCGGGAGGGGCGCCCCCACTGCAAAAATACCCAGCGACTCTGGTGAGTTCCGAATTTGAAAATATTGTCTACTTTAGACTTCCGAAAAGTGGAGTATAATTATATATACAGCTGCCACAAGAGGTTCAATGTTCAGCTCAATTACATCTTTTTGTACAACTAACAAATATGCTCCGCACAAAAGAGGATAACATGTGTGTGTGTTGACAGCGTCTAGACATCCTTTAAATTCCGCTTGAAAACGTAAAGACAAAAGTTTCATAAGCATGTGGCGTCATGTGGCACAGCAAGTTTGGATGGGTGCCGGGTGGCTCTATGACAAAGGTTGTTTCGTTCGCTTAGGACTTTCATTTGACCACTTTCGAAAAAGTTAATTTTTGATCCAAAATTGCCAAGTCCTGGCTTATTTTTACTGGGGGGAGGGGGTGCGGCCCCAATTCGGCGACCTCCCCCCCCCAATCGAGGTGCCCCCATAAAGCCCCCCTTAAATGTTGGCCTAAAAGTAAGCCAGTAAGTAGTCCCACCTCCCACACCACCACAGCACTCTACAGCCACTTTGGGTACGCACTTCTATGACAAAAGGCACTCAGCTACCACTTTTGAAAAATTTTGTTTCTGACGACCTGACTACTACCTATCCGACCGGACCCTCCAGACGGCGAAGCGGAACCAGCCCAGCAAGATCATGAGTGGGTCGGACGGCAAAATGAACACCGGGAATGAGCTGGGCGCACCAGAAAACCCCTACAGATCAAGTATTGAGAGGCTGAGTAAAGCCTAAGATGGACATCTCAGGGTATTTTTAGGGTTTTTGGGGGGGGCTTCCCGGGGAGGGGGCCCGAGCTCGGGGGGGGGGCCCGGGCTCGGGGGGGGGGGGGGGGGGGGAATTTCCGGGGGGAAGATTTTGCACAACTGAGCTAAAATTTTTTGGCGTATTTTATACGTACAAAGGCAAAGAGTTTTCAAAAATGCTAGGATTTAAGCTTAAAATAGCCATATTTACGAAAAACTCTCCGGCGAAGCCGGAAAATTTTTGACAATTTGAATATTTTTAACAAAAATTTGGGTCAACAAAAAGTCGAGGGGGGAAATCCCGGGAGGGGGCGATTTCGGGGGGGAAGGCATTTTCGGGGGGAGGTCAATTTCGGGGCCCCCGCCCCCCCCCCCCGGTAAAAAATACCCTGCATCCAGGAAGTGGTTGCCGACCGGACCCTCCAGACGGCGAAGTGGAACCAGCCCAGCCAGATGGGTAGGTCAGACGGCAAAGCTGACACCGACAATGAGCTCCAGCACTGGCCCTCTCATCCCGCCAGTCGTGGACAAGATCAACGAATACCTACCACTACTGGCCCAACACTTCCTCGACCGAAAACTCATCATTTCCACCACCAAATCCACAGTCACTCTTGTCACACCTCATACTAAACAGGCAACCCTGCATCCCCAGGTCAGGATCGGAAATGATACTCTCCCTCTGGAACCAAGGCCCAAGATTCTGGGTTTGACACTTTCGACACGATGTATACCTTTGCTCCACATTGCCATTATATTGAGTCTCTGGTGAAACAGCGCAATTCAATACTTAAGGCCCTAGCTGGATCATCCTGGGGCCAGGATAAGGAAACGCTGCTCATCACCTACAAAGCTATTGGAAGGTCAGTCATCAACTACGCGGCTCCTATCTGGTCTATTCAAGCCTCTCCGTCTAGCCTCAACAGGATCCAGGTAGCTCAAAACGCTGCCTTGCGTATTGCCACCGACTGCCACAGGATGTCTTCAGTTGAGCACCTCCACCAGGAATGCTGCATTCCCCCGTTGAAGATCACAACCGCCTCTTATCCACCCAGTTTGCTGCGGCATGCAGAGAACTGAGCCACCCCTGCCACGCCATCACCCAGAAACCCCCCGCCCCTCGGAACATGAAGCGTCATCCATTCCATAGCCACTCGCAGCGGCTCGCGGCTGCCGACGGTGCCCTCGGCCTGAACCCTGACGCCAAAGATGTGCAGAAATGGCTCCACAATAACACCGTCAGGCAGTCCATCACCAACCTGGGCAACAATAGAGTCCTGGGACGACCTCCCCCTCAAATCGACAAATCAGAAATGACCCTGCCCAGAGGTACCCGAACTACCCTAGCCCAACTGAGATCTGGCCATTGCAGACTGTTACCGGAATTACCGGAAACTTGGCCCGGGCATTGCGGATGCGTGCCCAAACTGCGGCACCACCCCCCATGACACCAACCATCTATTCAACTGCCCAGCCTGTCCTAGTTACCTCACTACTGAAGATCTTTGGACTCATCTCATCGAGGTCGCTCAAGCGTAGCGATGGGCCTGCCCTTGTCGAACTGAACGCGGCTAGAGGTCAACAACAACAACAACAACAACAACAACAACGAGCTCCAGAAAACCCCCATAGACACAGTTTTGAGAGGCTAAGTAAAGTCTACTATAGACCTCCAGAAAGCGGTTGCCGACTTGACTCTCCCAACGGCAAAGTGGAACTAGCCCAGCAAGATAGGTAGGTCGGTCGGTAAGCCAGACTGAAGGAATCAATTCTCAACGTCAGAAAACCTTTGTATGAAAGATTTCAGCTTTCTTTCTAAGTTGAATAGATAGCGAAAAATTTCCATTTTCCATTTTTCGCCATCTTTGACCGGCCACTGCGGTCGCTAGAGAAGTGATAGATAAACGAAACCTGGACCGTTAGGTAGCTCAATATGCGCAGCTGCGGTGCAAAAAATTGCGATTCCTAAATTTGTTAAAGGGTACTACTAGACCCTATAGCCCTTTAGGTTGGCCCGCCGCTGCAGTTCACGAGAACGCGGCGAAGACTGCACAATACAACCATCTCATATAGGAGAAACCGGAAAAAAACATCGCCGCCATAACCGGTCCGGGGCGCAACTTTTTAACGGTAGGTGATACGAGGCTGAAACTTCCCACACATACTAAACTCGATGTGCTCTATAATTTGCGCAGGATTTTGCGCAGCTTATTTTACAGTGTCTCCAGCCACTTTTAACACATATAATAGGGGTCGCTGCCGCGACCCCTATGATACATAGGTTGTACCTTGCCACCATCTTTTATTCCACTATCTCTGGTCCAGAACAGTATATGACCCCCAGGATCAACATACAGTCGGACCAAATAGCCGTCTGCCGCTACGGCTACCTAAAATTCAAAAACAAAGGCATAATATAATTAAAAACTATTTTTAGCATATATATATATATAAAGTAGGAAAAATGCTCCTTGCAGTCGCATGTAAAATGCAATATGAGCTATGATGGTCAACATTTAAATATGTCAAGGACAAGATTTAAAACGTCTAATATGAGCCAGCATCTAAATCGGTAAAGGACAAGCTGTAACTGGCTAATATGAGCCGCCACGTTTCTCTTGGGCTCATATTGACGCTCGCTGCCGTGGTTTCAACGGCTTGACATCACGACGACCTCTTACCATCTTGCCTACAGGCTCTTTACTTTTATTCCCAATCCAAAGTCTGAAAAAATCCTCACCGTCTTGCGTAATGTCGTTAGCTTCATATAATGTTTGGTTATAAGTATCTTGTCTGAATCTAATTTCACTAGCTCAAACACCGTATTTAAGGTATATATGTGAACACTTTAAGCAGCTAAAGTTCTCCCCTTTAAAGTTGAATTAAGTGGCATATACATTTGGTATATACCAGTTTTCTAAATCATAGACACACACCGCTAACTAGATACAAATGCATGAAGCTCCAGTAAACCGGTATTCTTCAAGTCTTCAGTACCGGCTTACTGTACACAGCACTTATACAATAAAATACACAGCTGATGTGTAAAACTTTGATGTGTGCTTACCCACTTGACTTTACTTATTGTATCAAGCAGGGATGGGCACCGGAAAAAAACTACCGGAAAAAAACGGTTTTTTTCCGTTTTTTTCCGCAGGCTTCGGAAAAATACTCGCGAGTTTTTTTCCGATAAGTTGAAAAATTTTTGAAAAATTAGCAGTAAAATTGGAAATTTTGGAAAAATTTTTAAAATTTTCCGAAAAAATCTAGAAATTCTTTAAAATCGCCTGTATTTATAGTTTACCGCATGAAAATACGTTTAAAAGCTTAAATTCGTTAAAATTCGCTCAATTTTGGCACTCCAGAAACAGTTTGAAACCTTTGGTGATATCGGAAAAAAACGGAAAAATACTGGAAAAAAACCGGAAAAAAACCGGAAAAAACTAGTTTTTTCCGCAATAATTTTTTCCGGAAAAAACCCAACCCTGGTATCAAGACCAGACGTACATATGTCATGACAATTACGTGTGCATGCGAATTTGAAAAGTGGAAAATAGTTAACTCAACTTAGTATCCTCGCGTCAATATGAGCCCAAGAGAAACGTGGCGGCTCATATTAGCCAGTTACAGCTTGTCCTTTACCGATTTAGATGCTGGCTCATATTAGACGTTTTAAATCTTGTCCTTGACATATTTAAATGTTGACCATCATAGCTCATATTGCATTTTACATGCGACTGCAAGGAGCACTTTTCCTACTTGTCCTTCTTCCAATT
Organism: Trissonchulus latispiculum; assembly: GCA_030248195.1. Taxonomy (NCBI): domain Eukaryota; kingdom Metazoa; phylum Nematoda; class Enoplea; order Enoplida; family Ironidae; genus Trissonchulus; species Trissonchulus latispiculum. Next base: position 17,838 of record JASAND010014194.1, read on the forward strand.
TTTGGGAGCGCTGCTCTTAGGCAGAAGTAGTCTGCAATTTATTACTCCCAGAAGATTCTCTATTCCGAACAATGACCACTGTCTTCGGGGGTTTGACCACTGGTCAATAGGCCACCTAGACCATAGTGACCAGTGGTTACTTCTGTCGGGTCTGAAAATATGCTCATTGAAACGAGCGTAGACAATTTACTATATATGCACCCAACCAAAACCCCGAAAAACGCTGTTTTAGGGGGTTTGACCACTGGTCAATAGGCCACCTAGACCATAGTGACCAGTGGTTACTTCCGTCGGTTCTGAAAATATGCTCATTGAAACGAGCGCAGACGGTTTACTATATATGCCCCCAACCAAAATCCCGAAAAACGCTGTTTTATGGGGTTTGACCACCGGTCAATAGGCCGCCTAGGCCATAGTGACCAGTGGTCACTTCCGTCGGTTCTGAAAATATGCTCATTGAAACGAGCGCAGACGGTTTACTATATATGCCCCCAACCAAAATCCCGAAAAACGCTGTTTCATGGGGTTTGACCAGCGGTCAATAGGCCACCTAGGCCATAGTGACCAGTGGTCACTTTCGTCGGTTCTGAAAATATGCTCATTGAAACGAGCGTAGTCGATTTACTATATATGCCCCCAATCGAAACCCCGAAAAACGCTGTTTTATGGGGTTTGACCACTGGAGAATAGGCCACCTAGACCATAGTGACCAGTGGTCACTTCCGTCGGTTCTGAAAATATGCTCATTGAAACGAGCGTAGTCGATTTACTATATATGTCCCCAACCGAAACCCCGAAAAACGCTGTTTTATGGGGTTTGACCACCGGTCAATAGGCCACCTAGACCATAATGACCAGTGGTCACTTCCGTCGGGTCTGAAAATATGCTCATTGAAACTAGCGTAGACGATTTACTATATATGCCCCCAACCAAAATCCCGAAAAACGCTGTTTTAGGGGGTGATCACTGGTCAATAGGCCACCTAGACCATAGTGACCAGTGGTCACTTCCGTCGGTTCTGAAAATATGCTCATTGAAACGAGCGCAGTCGAGTTACTATATATGCCCCCAACCAAACTCCCCAAAAACACGGTTTTTGGGGTTTTGACCACTGGTCATTCGGCCACCTCGGCCATAGGGACCTGGGGTCACTTCCGTCGGGTCTGAAAATATGCTCGTTGAAACGAGCGTAGTCGATTTACTATATCTGCCCCCAACCGAAACCCCGAAAAACGTTGTTTTATGAAAAAAGGGGGTTTTGACCACTGGTCAATAGGCCACCAAGACCATAGTGACCAGTGGTAACTTCAGTCGGTTCTGAAAATATGCTCATTGAAACGAGCGCAGTCGATTTACTATATATGCCCCCCAACCAAAATCCCGAAAAACACTGTTTTAGGGGGGTTGACCATTAGTCAATAGGCCACCTAGGCCATAGTGACCAGTGGTCACTTCCGTCGGGTCTGAAAATATGCTCATTGAAACGAGCGTAGTCGATTTACTATATCTGCCCCCAACCGAAACCCCGAAAAACGTTGTTTTATGGGGTTTGACCACTGGTCAATAGGCCACCTAGACCATAGTGACCAGTGGTCACTTCCGTCGGTTCTGAAAATATGCTCATTGAAACGAGCGTAGACGATTTACTATATATGCCCCCAACCAAAATCCCGAAAAACGCTGTTTTGAGGGTGATCACTAGTCAATAGGCCACCTAGGCCATGACCAGTGGTCACTCCGTCGGTTCTGAAAATATGCTCATTGAAATTGAAATGGCACCGTGTCCGATTTAGACCCCCTGGACCACTCATAACAGTACGAACCCAGGTAAAACCTATACCAATTTAATCTAAAGGCTCTATTAAACAAATGTATATATGTATTGGTTTGACCTTTCCGGTCAATGGTTAGAAAAAAATTAATTTTGAAAAGTGGGTTTTCCCGCCGTGGTTTTTCCCGCCAACTCCAGGTCCCCCAGGTCGCACCGGAGCGATCAGAGCAGTGTGACATATATCATCATGAAGCGCAACAGATACCCTACAGGTACATATAATCCGCTTTGCTCTAAGTCTTTCCAGTAGTTCAGGGTGGCCCGGCAAAGTTTGCCAAATTTCGGCACTTGGTCGGACCAAAATTTCCAAAAATTTCAAAGTCTAAAATTTTCAGGGAAGCAGTGGGAGCTACCATAATACACCCTCCAGGGTTATTTTGGATGCTCTTCAAGATAGGCTATTAAAATCCTAGTTAGCTCATACCGGTAAGCCCACACTGGGGGTGGGTTTTTCCCCGCATTGGCGAGTGGGTTTTTTTCTGGGCTTATTCTAGTGGGGGGGGGGGGGGGGGTGGGGGGGCCCCCATAGGCACCCTTCCCCCCCAAAAATCGTTCTTTTTTTCCCCCCCCCCAAAAAAGTGGGCGCCTTTTGGTACCAAATTTTTGCCCTGAAAAAATGGCTCAGAGAGCCAAATTTTCAAAAATTTACCGGCTTCGCCGGAAGATTTTTTACTCAATTTTTGCCCTTTTTCAACACTAAATCTACTTATTTTTTGCTATGAAAATCAACTTTTATAGTATATGCCAGGAAAATAGCGCTATCTTTAGCATATTTTTCGAAAAAATTTTCGCCCCCCCCCCCCAAAAATTCCTTGCCCCTCGGACCTTTGGGGGGCCCCCCAAGCCCCCCCCCAAGAAAAAATCCCTAGAATAAGCCCAGTTTTTCCCGCCTGACTATATATATTCGAAAAAATTTGGGATATATATATATATATCTGAACTAAGAGTGGTCGAAAACATATATATATACCCGCATTAAACCTGGGCTTATTCTGAGTGAGAAAGTGGGGGGGGCCCCCCAATAAACACCCTTCCCCCCCCCAAAATCGTTCCACCCCCAAAAAATCGCCCCCCCCCCCCCCCCCAAAAAAAGTGGGTGCCCCTTTTGGTACCAACGTTTTGCCTGAAAAAATCGCGTAGAAGGCCAAATTTTCAAAAATTTTGCGGGTTAGCCGGAGATTTTACTCAATTTTGCCCTTTTCAACACTAAATCTGCTTATGTTTGCTATGAAAATCAACTTTTATAGTATATGCCAGAAAAATAGCGCTATTTTTAGCATATTT
>JASAND010014196.1:0-12199 GCA_030248195.1 Trissonchulus latispiculum
AAACGCAACCCGCTGACAAAAATTACAGAAAACTTAATGAGTTTATCCCATAAGCTTTGACCAGACTCTTGTCATGATTTACTGTTCACGCAAACATTCGAATACAATATTTTTAAGTCCAAGATAAGCTTGGTTCGATTGTGCCTCCGTGTTAGTTCGTCACTTGGTCATGTGACAGCATTTTGATACAGAATTAGACTTTTCGTCGGTAGAAGTTATAAACGTTACACGTTTAAGGTAGGGAAGGGAACCATTCCCAATGTCCTGCTGAAGACAGGTCAAACAAGTAAAAGTGTAGCCCCTCCAAAAAGCTTGACGAACCGAAAGCAGGAAATAAGTATTCCCATGATTTAATCCCTGTTGCTGGTAAAAGGCCGAAAAAGTTTCTCATGGGACAAATATCGGGCAACATTCTTGTCCAATCCAGACAGTAATTTACCTTCATTAATCTTGCCATAGAAGCAAACATTAATCAATGATCAAAGGATAATGCGTTCATAAGAGCAGACAAAATATAATTATCAAAACATCGGGCTTTGAGCAATTACATAGCAAGCCTTTAAGGTTATCTTACACATAATGTTAGCTTATACGTTAAGACTTCCGCTTTATGTGTTTTGCACACTGCACACTGTTCAAAAAGTCTAAATTTAATACAGTCTTGCATAACACGTTAGGTAACTCCATTTCAAAATTTATCAATTATTTATCATTATTTATAGTTATTGATGTAATATCTGATCAATGCGTGGTGTGCTATTCTAATGAAGTTCTCTTAGAGAATTCCATCATAAATTCCACTAGTCGGAATTTTAATTCAAACAGTATGTGCTCAATAAAATAAATTCAGCTACTAAAATGTCTAACCAGAAGGATCCAGGCTTCTGCGGGAACTCGAACTGCGATCAAAGCACGAACTAATAATTGCAAACAATTTTAAATTGAACATTAATTACAACTAATACTATCCATCAATACTATCCGTCAATTATCCTGACTGGGTGCAGCAGCGTAGCATAATCCGTCTAGTACCTGACCCATCAGACATTTTAAAACTGTGATCTAAAGAGTCCTGCACAAATCGAACATGGTTACGGTCCCAGCCACGAAGTTTTCTGAAGGCCTCTTGAGCAAGGGTATGGTATGGTAGCAAGGGTATGTATGGTACACCTTGAGTAGTATTTAACTGCTAGGTACAAATGGTTACTGACTGAGAGATGGTAACAGAAATCTTGTTTACTGTACCTGGGATAGCTCAATCGGTAGAGCGTCGGAGTCCTAAACCGAAGGCTGTGTAGAGAATTGAAGAGAATTGTGATTTACTATTTATTTTGTAGATGCTACCAGGGACTTCCACTCTTGGTTGCCAAAGCCAAAGGTCCTCCTCTCCAAGGTCGCAATTGGTTGATGAAAATGCAAGTCAACTGGTTAGAAAAATATCCAGTAAACCAATAGTATTGCCTTAAAATTGGGGAAGTTTGAAGGATTACAGGAGCAATTTTCAGAAGTTTCAAGCCTGAATTTGGAAACGATGAAAGGTGATCCAGTGAAAATTAAACTACAAGATGAAGCTGAACGAAAGTTTTTCAGACCAGCCCAGTACCGTTCTCGTTGAGAGAGAGAGAGAGAGATGAAAAAGACGAAATTCTTGAGAAGATCGATTATGCAACCTGGGCCGCAACGATCGTTCCTGTTCCCAAACCTGATGGGACTGTAAGGGCTTACGCAGACTTCCAAGTTTAGTGGTCGATCAGTTTCCGATACCGAACCCTAAAGTCCTTTTCCAAGCACTTTTGTCTGGTCAAAAGTATGCCAGACTAGATATGGCTCTGGAGTACAACCAGCTAGTCTACGACAAAGATTTGTGTTATTAATACACACCGTGGTCTTAATAGTTATGGGCCTATCACGATAACTACGGAACACGATGTTGCGGAATTAATTAATCACGCAGGTCAGACCTGCGTGAATCATTAATCACTCCAGTCTGACCGGCGTAATTAATGAATCACGCAGGTCCGACTTGCGTGATTCATTAATCACGCAGGTCTGACTTGCGCGATTCATTAATCACGCAAGTCGGACCTGCGTGATTCATTAATTAAGCCAGTCAGACAGTAAAAAGTTTAGCAAAATTACACGTTAAACATAGCAATAAAAGATTGATTTTTGCTGTATGACCGGCGAAATTAATGAATCACACAGGTCCGACTTGCGTGATTAATTAATCACGCTAGTCGGACCGGCGTGATTAATGAATCGCGCAAGTCAGACCTGCGTGATTCGTTAATTCCGCAAATCGTGTTCCGTAGTTATCGTGATAGGCCCATTACAAAAGATTGCCATCTGGGGTCGCGTCGTCCCCTGCCATTTTCAACATGCGCATGGCACAACTCCTTTCAGGACTACAGGGAGTGGTTTCTTTTTTCCATGATGTGGTTGTCACTGGCCGGAATGATCAAGAACAGCTTGAGAATTCAAACAACGTTCTTCAAAGGTTTCAAGAAAATGGCGTTCGCCTGAATAAGCAGAAATGTGAATTTATGGCAGATAATATCAAGCATCTATGATTCACGTAGACATTCTATGGCCGTTTCAAGGAGCAATCTGGTTTTTGTCGGTATATGCTTTCTCTGCATGGCCAGAGATCTTTACAGTTTCTACCACCTCTTCGACAGCTGCAATTACTGCCCTGAAAGTATGTTTTGCCATATGTGGCCTTCCCAAAACCATGGTTTCAGATAATGGAACCGCATTCACTTTGAAAGACTTTGCCACTTTCGTTCAGCAAAATGGAATAAGGCATTTGTTCTCCCCCGTATACCATCCTTGCTCTAATGGATTAGCAGAGAGGCTGGTGCGTACGTTTAAAGAAAAAATGAACGTTTTTGGGTCCGACTCGAATAGTCTTCAAAGATTCCTTTTCGCCTATCGGTCGAACCCGAATCCTGTCACTGGAACCAGTCCGGCTCAATTGATGTTCAAGTTTCCTGTTCGGCGCATAATTGGCCTGATAAAAAAGTTTTCACAGGATCATGGTCATGGCGGAAGCTCAAGAACCCGCAACTTCCAAAAATATCAGCAAGTTTGGGTACGCAACTTTGCGCCCGCTCCAGTGTGGGCCCGCTCTGGGAATGACTTGGAAAGAATTGGGAAATATCTTCACAAGGTCCAAACTGACAGCGAGCGGAGTCTGGATCAGGCATATCGATCAATTATGCTCGCGCGGTCCCTTAAAGCTGTGGATAGCGATGCCGACTTCAGAGCTGCTGGTGTTACTTCAGAGCCAGAAATGCCTTGGTGAAATTGTGTGAATTTTTCCACAAGACCGCTAAATTTGGATCAGCCACAACCAATGCAGCATCATCTTCCACCATGTCCTCCTAACCTGAAAGGAAATGTTCATCAAAGGCCTCAACGACATCGAAGACCACCCTTGCGTTATGATCCCGCCACGAGAACATATACCAGAAGAGTTTACAGGCTGTGAGTTCAGGCTCCACTTCAGGCTCGAATTTTTCGGGTCGGAGGTGCAGTGGTGAAATCATTCTTGCTTTAGTTTATTATCTTGCACATTCAAATCTATTGTAACTGGCTTTAGTCAGAGGGAGAGGGGCGGCCTCAATAAAATATAAGTGAGACTTAGTCACGAGAATATTTGAGGGCGGGCGGAGTGTTTGCATCTGAACGTGAGGGACGCCCCCTACCCCACCCCCAGGTTTAAGTTCATTCGTCCTCTCAACTGACACCTTTTGACGTTTGATAAAATTTATGACAGATATTCTCTGGTTCAAGTTCACTTTTGTGCATTAATTTTCCGACAGCTGTTTGGCTTATGCACTTTCAAAGATACACTGTTTGCGTGGGGCGGTGATTTTGAACAGCATAAGGTCAAAAGATCCTGCTTTATGTGTTTGTTGTAAAGATAGCATATAAAATTGGACATTTGTTCAATAATTTGAACTAATTTTCAAGGCTTGCATTGCTGTATTCCTTCGAATATTTTCATACAGTAAAAGCTTGATTAAAAATTAACAATTTGATAGTCATCTTCTAAACATTCAGTTCAGTTCTTAGATCTTTTATTTTTAATGGTATTTGAACTGACTCAGTTAATCCTTCTTTCTTTAATTTCCTATTTTGAGATGACCTTCCGGCTCTTTAGTAAACAAAATCTGTAATGTTTCTAAACCATAAACACCACTGAACGGGGTTCTACAAGTAAAGCTTTGAAAAACTTGCTGTGATCATCATTCACGAAAATTGGGTCAAAATCTGCTAATTTTTTGAACGTTAGCGAGTCTTATTGTGGATTTATTAACAGAATACCAAATTTCTGCTACGTTTGTGGTGGTTAATATTACGACACACTGCGTAAATAAATATGTGTATTTGATTGAGGTACCGCCCTCTCGAAACTTTTCTCTCAGTGTATTAAAGAGCTCACCCCCACGATCATCTTGGAAATACATTTAGCCCCAGGCATTTCTTTGCCCACCTAATAGACCACCTATGTAATTGGTCGCAATGAAAAGAACATTGTCCAACACTGCGTTTGGTTCAACTCAACCTTAACTTCAACTGATGAAATCAGGAAAGCAACTAAAAGCTGTCTAAAACATAAAATAACATAGGGCTGGGGCTAATGCAAGCTGGTCCCAGACCCCTGGTGAAAACTGGTAGACTCTCTCAGTAGTAAAGGGAACCTGACAGTAACGAATTTTGACCAAAAAAATTACAAATATAAATGAAGTGTTTGCAACTTTTTGAATAATGTTCTTTCCTAGCAGTAATGAAAATTACCTAGTTAAAATACTTCCAATCTACTGATAGATTTTATGACAAAATCCGTTAAAATGGGAACATATTTTATTCATTTTGGTGGGGACATCCTTAAAATTTAGGAAGCGTTTCGAAGTGAACTCTCGCCGAAATCGATGTCAGACCCCCCCCCTTTAATAAGGTTCTGCTCGGTTATAAGTAGGTTTTATCCTGTTATTCATCTTCCTTCAAAGCAGATTCTTGATGCGGCACCAGTTTCTATACTTAGCTGGCACTCCTGAAATACTTTGCATACATTACAAGGATAATTTAATTTTCTTCTAAAATTCACTTCACCAGAATTATCATATATACACAGATATTTCACATTAAAAAGTCTGAGTACTTTTTATTATCCATACCATGCAACTGTATGGGAGGGGGGTCCTGACTGAACTATGCAGTTCGAAGGGCTAATTAAAAATTCTTTGCTTCAACAGAAAAGTACAAGAAGAACTAATATGCAATTCAGGCGACCTTATTAATTAGGCTGCATATCAGGATTCTCAAATCTGATTAGTAGAGCTCGAGATTTCAGTCAGTATCCGAAAACAACTTTTTTCATTCGTACCTGTCACTTCAGCTCAACATTGCTAAGTCACATTTTAGGAAATGAAAACTTGAAACTTATGAAAACAACTATTTTCTGAATATTTTTCAACAACAATTTTACAAAACTGCATGACTATCAACTAGGAATGTTTTGATGATCAATTGACATCGGAATCAAAACAGTTTTGATGCAGGTTTTGATTTTTGATGCACTAAATCAAATCAAATCACTGAAAAATTTAGACAGAAAAAATCAATCAAATCAAATCTAATAAAAATTTATGGTACAGAAAATCCATCAAATCAAATCAGTAGTTTTTTCAAGGCAAGGTTTTGATTTGATTTGATGATTTTTGATGTGTTTTGATTTTTACCTGTTCTGGTATAATTTATATCAGATTAGCCGTAAAATGTAACCAAAAACTAAGTTTCAAGCTTTCAAGTTTTGAAAATCTCTAGCTTTTCAATGATATTATTTGGAATTCCAATGAATTCATTAATAGTAGAATATAATGCTATAGTCCATCAAGTGAAAATAAGTGACTGTAGCTTTTGCTGTATGTAGGTATTTTTGGTAACTTATCAACCCAGATCAATTAATAAAGTTAACCATAAAAGTATACTTTTCTTGAGACAAAATTGCGATAAATTCCCAATTTGTGTATTATGTATATTGTAAAACTGGATAATTCGCGAAATCCCAGAAAATTTCAGGGATTTCACAAAATCCTTAACACTTTCAAGAAAATTGTAAAGCTTAAGTTAAAACTTGTTTATTTAACAGATCTCCTGAACGATTGATTGAGGGATTTCACAGAATCCCATGTCACTTCCAGGAAAATTGTGAAAGTGTTGAGTCCGTTGAATTGTATCAATTTTTTGTTGTATATTTGTAAACTGTTATAAAATTTTTCCCGAAGTAATGATTTCTCCATAATTTCATATTATTCCCAACATTATCAATCTATAAAGTAAAGACTAAAAGCCATACGGGGCTGTATTTTTGTTTGTAAGTTATTTTTATTATTAAATTTACGCAAACTGGAAATTTCCGCCATAACGTGCATCGTGATCAGACCACACGGACAAGCTGACAGTCATTCGAATCCCCTCATCAAGACCTACAACTTATTCTTCGACTCCTTACGGTTTAAGAGATAACAGCGAAAATTGATTTTCGAGGTCCAAAACTGACCAGTTTCCGAAATATTGCAAGATTTTGACAGTTTAAACACGCTGGTCCGTCGGTCAAGTATCGTCCACATTTGTACTCCTTTAGGACATGTTATGCCTGTGCCAAACGGAGAGCTCTGTGGGCATCTCAACCTAAGCACAACGAGAAGGGGAAAACTTTAAACTAGCAAGAAGCAACCAGATTGTTTCGAAAACGGATTTCTCTCAACTCAAGCAAGCAATTAGAAAGCGACTTTGCGCACGCATTTTTGGGACAACTGCCGAGGGCTATTTTTCATGGTTTAGCGTTTTGTTTTTTGTTCGAGAGAAATAACCATGCAAACTTGAAATTTTTGACGATAATTTTGCACGTATGTTTTCTGTAGGATAGGAAGCAATTAAGAACTCAACGTCAACATGTAGCTGCGCGTGCGCAGCAAGTTTAAAAATGCCCTTCCAGCGGAAACTTAACTTATGTACTAAATCTTGCTTGTTAGCTCATTTTTTATCAACTTCGAGTTCAGAAGAACAACAGCAGAATAGAGGAAGACCCCACACATATAAACATCCGTAGCTTTCGGTTATGTCTATGTAAAAAGCCGAAAATACATTATTTATATCAAAACTCAAAGAACCGGAAGCTAGAGTCAGAGCCAGAACCAATTTCAAAAATCCGAATCTATCCCAGCACCGAATCGATCTATCTGATCATCCCCAACGAAGTATCCATCCACTACGGGTGCTTGCTCGCAGTATATTTATGTGGTGACTAAATAAAAATTGCGAAATACGATTCTAAAATGTGAGATTTGATTTTGATAGCTCAAGAGTTACGATAAATTTTTGAAAAAATCAAATCAAATCAAAATCAAAGCATCCGTAGAATAAAAAATTCCTAAAGCTGACAATTAGACCAGAACTTTTGCAAGGTCTTTCACATAAACTGCGAAATTTTGATACTTTGAGTGAAAGAATGTGAAGAAAAGTGTCCAGAGCTGGGATCGAAACCAAGTTGACTGCTCTGCAGTCGGATATTCTACCGCTCTGTAGTAGCGTAGCTTATAACTCCAACAAGCAAGCTATGTAGGTTTTAATTACTACACAAAACAAAGACACTGGTCTGATCTCAGATTTAGCTTTTATTGTTACTTTTAGCTTCTACAGGCGCACTACAGTCTTATAAAATTCGACCAAAATATTGAGGTTTTCTCTGAAATTTTAAGATTTTGTTGAAACATTTGAAGGAGAACGCAAATTTCATTACAATAAACGTTAGTTTTGCGAAAGTTATCGTGAATATATGATGAAAGTACAAGTCCCCTCAACATTTTCTTACGAAAAGCCACAGCCCACGACCAGACCTTAATGTTAATGTACGCAAAATACGCTAAGAACTATGCATTTGTGCGGATCTTTGCGTACGTATATTAAATATATATCACTGGATTACTGCTATTAAATTATTAATTATTTTTACTAAACTCGGCTGTTTGTATTTCTAATACAGATAGAGCAGCACAGCCTACAAAAAGCCAACACAGCTAATAACAACTAATAAGCATATTTCATTCAAGATAGCTTTATCTTTAACAACATAACATTTCTCATTTTGACAGGTAGAAGCCATAACAAGCCTGTCTACAACGGTTTTAACAATCATTCCTCATTCAATTATATAGCATTACCCTTAGCTTAAACTTAAAATCTTGATCTTTTACCTCTCATGTAACCGGTATAATCTTAACATTTCAGACACGTGGACTAGCTAATTTGATATTCGCTGAAAATGCTACGATTATTGCTACTGTTAGTGTTTGGTATCATTTCCATTACAACACTACCACTCTCACAAGCCATGCTATTCCGACAACAACCCGCTCCACAGCTGGGAGCCCCCTGCACACCTGTCATTTGTGACAGTGAATGTTACAGTCAGCTGGCAGATGCCTCCAGATGTTGCTGGCTCTCCGACTGTGCACTACAAAACTTACAGGACTACTGACACTACTAGAACAGTAATACATGAACTGTAACTTTGGTGACGAAATATGATAACTGTATGTGAGATGAAAACTGAAATAGTTCCTATCAGACTTTTTTGATAGGTGCAATTTTCATCGGTTAATCCTTTCACTCTTCCCATACCAAGCTTCTACCATAAAAGGAAGCCACTAGAGGGTTCCTCTTCTTGGCATTGCGTAACGGAGCTCCGACCACAATACGCGAATGTTCCCCCCTTTCTGGGGTGTCGACCAAATCAACAGCGCATACCCCCCCCTCCGTTGGTGAGGGAGTAGCCGAAAAGAAGTCCCCGTTTGGTGGGGAGGGACAGCCAACAGCCAATCCGATTGCAGAAAGAAACCTCTCCTCCGTTGGGGGGGGGGCTAGCAAAGGATTACGGTAGTTACAGGTTATTTCCAAAAAGGGTCCCCGTTAGGGGGGGGGGTCACAAAGAGTGGTCCCCGTTGGAGAGGGGGTCGCGAATAGCCAATCAGAATGAGCCAAACTTAGCCTGCTTGAACGACCCCCCCCCCCAAAAGGGGGACCTCTTTCAGCCACCCCCCCCCCCCCCAAGCGGGGACCACTTTTGGCTACCCAACCCCAACCAAACAGGGACCAATTTTAGCTACCTCCCACCAAACGGGGTCCACTTTCGGCTACCCTCCCCCCCCCAAACGGGGGAACATTCGCGTATTGTGGTCGGATCACCGTTACGCAATGCTGAGAAGAGGAGCCCTCTACTGGCTTACTCTTCTTCTAATAAACAGAAGAAAGTCATGGACTCTTGGTACAATGTTATTTAGCTGTTACGCGGTATGCGGCTACGAGATCTTCAAACGAAGTTGGTTTTCGAGCCAGACCGCAGACTTTCAGAACCAGTATCGCGAATTTCAATTACCAAACGATGTAGCCACGTCCCCCCCTTGTGATCTAATGTAGCAGTACGCAGCTCCAGAAATAGAGCAAGATTTGTAGCTTCTCAGCTTGAACTAGTCCTGGCTTAAAATCTCGACGGAAATCGATTGAAATCTTTTTTCACTTAATTTATTTCCATGAGATAGAGAGAAGAGCAATTAAAGGAAGAATTTGGATTTGGACATTTGGACAGTTTACTTCGACAGATTTCATGCGGGTCAAAATGCGCTACTTCCCAGCAGTGTTTGCCGACTTTTGTCACGCTTTTATGTAACAAACAAAAGTAAACACCATGACGTGAAATGCCAAACGTCAACACACATGCAGTCCGTAAAGGTTATTCATCAAATCAAATCAGTCAATCAGTCAATCAATCAATCAACTCATCAAGCTTATCAAAAGCTCGGCTTAGCTTTAGGTTCAATTAAACTGGCAGGGAAAGACCAAATACAGTGCCACCACAAAAATCAGCATCGAAAAAATAATGATTTCTTCAATTTACAGGTTTCAGTACGACCTCGGCAACATGTTTGGTAATTGGTACCTCTTACATAATTTATTTCTCATTTATTATATTTCTTTCTTGAAACAGACATTTTTGTTTCCTTGATCTAGAAATGTCGTTACTATTTCTGTATTCCCTGGGCGATAGGTCAACCAATATGAGGGCGATAACCATTGTGTCAACCTAGCAATGTTATAGACATAAACCGACAGCTTTGAACTGAACCATGTTAGATCAGATATCTTTTTGATTTTTTTATGCAAAAAGCAAACTTGTTACTTACCCCGGCGGGTAGGATATTACAGTGACGGTCAGTAGAATTATCGCATGGTATCGAATCAGAAACCTGAAAAATTAATTAGTAAAACTTATTAACAATTAATTAATTTTGAAAATTTAATAACTTGGGCTGCTAGTGATGTGCAATCAGTGTTGGCAACCGGGTTAATGTTTTGTATCGACTCTGCTTCGGATGAAATTTTTATTAGCTTTATGCCATCTAATAGACTCGACTCAGTGATAAGAAATTTGTTCAAAAATTGTACCCATTAAACACAAATCTTACTGTATTGTTATCATCATTCTCCTGTAAAATATCCGTCGCTGCACTAAGCATGATGACGTAACCATAGTTGTTACACAGGCCAAAAAACCTTAAAAAAGTAATAACATGTAACATCATTTTATTTAATTTTTAAGCCAATGGTAACGTATCACACTTAGCATTATAAATCACTGTTACACTCTTTGATAATAAAAATTCGCAACATTAAATTTAGCTTAGTTTCAGTTTACTAAACTGACAAATGAAAAATAACATACTCAAAAATTAATGATTAAGTTGAGTGTGTCAAACTTATTTATTATTTGCGTAAGGATATTATTAAGCTTTCATAACCTAGGACAAAATGCAGTGTGAGCTTTCAATTGCGTATCGAAAAGCAAACAGAAGAGATGGAAATGAAAACCTTATTTGGAAACATCCCAAAATCTGAATTACCCTCATTTTCATGATTTCTAATTCAATCCTTTTCGAACTTTAGGGTAGAAATATTAGTTTTTATAAGAATTAAAATCTTAATTTACTTTATATTTCCAGAAAATAGAAATAACGTTTTCTTAGAAAAAGCGACAAAGCAGCTCACCAGAATGCAACAAGATTTCGGATTAATGAGATTTTGCTGCCATCTAATTGAGATCTGGAGCTGATGCTGAACTGGGATGCTGAAACAATAAATCTAATTTAAAATCTAAATTAGAATTAAATCTTAGACTGCAGGTCCGCAAAAAATGTCTGCTGTTGTATAGTTACATCAAATTTCCTCTCTGGATTAACATAAACCTAGTATATATATTACAGCAGAGCTTACTTACCCAGCCTGAAAAAGTAGCCATTGAATCTTTATTTTCAAAATTTGCAATTAATCACAAGGTACCTTGTTCCACAGAGTAGGATCGTGTGACAGTGGCATAGTCAGGATGCGATGAAGTCTCGTCGTAAATTTTGGAACTAGACATTATGTCGCCTCAGAAATCATAAGGAATAAGGATTTAATTAATTAGTACATGATAATGAGTTAATTAACTAATCCGGCAGGCACAATAGCCAGCAACCTGATGTATAGATGTAATTCAGTCATTTATTACAGCAAAATTAGTTAATATCTGGCTGGCTAACTGTTTAACCAGAAGACCGATTTTTCGAGTCATGCCAGAAGCCAGGAATTTTCAGGAGGTGTGCAATTTTCTTTCATTCGATGGCGTTAAAATAGAGCTAATGAAAACCGACCGTAAGTCATATACGTAATTGAAAGTGACAAACAGCAATACAGTGTCATTGCGCCAAAAACTTAGCCACACTTTACTTATAAAATAGAATTTATTCATAAAATCCTTCCTAAAGAGTCAGTCAATATATCAAACCTACTAGCAAGCCAAAACATACACTTTGGTTACGTGAAAATTATACGCTGCTGATAAACAGACTGAACTGGTTATAAAATTTCACTATTTTCAATTGTCAAATGTCAAGTACCTATACATAGACATGGAATATGTGTTATTGTTAACGTCCGCACGGCGCACATAATGTCTGACGTCAGGCGCCATAAAATGCATCATATTTTGTGGAAACCTTGTCCGCTGTGGCTGTTTACATGTTCGACTTGACTAAAAATTGAAGTAGGTAAAATAAGTTTAGTTTTGTAAACAAGCAATAGGTTTGTACAAAAT